>JAECUM010027738.1:0-31642 GCA_016617855.1 Megalonaias nervosa
ATATATATATATATATATATATATATATATAGGTAGACACTATATAAAGAATCTGAAAATAAGCATTTAACATGTTTCAGTAAGTTTTAAAATTTACACCTAGGACAGTTTTCATTCTCGAAAAATGAAGTTGAGAAATTACTAAAGTTTGTGGAAATTATATACTTTTAATCAAAAATGAAAAGAAACTCTTTAAAAAAACATTTTGATGAATTGTATATTTGATATCTGCTAAATATTAACACATAATATTTCCTTATGTATGTACTGTTACTGGAAATCGCTATGTCGACAGAATATTTTAATTCTTGCTGTTTGTTTCAACTTTTTCATCGTCATTAGTTTTTGTTCTGATCATTTAATAGCATTGTTAAGAGCTCATCTGCCACCCAGTTAAGTATGTCAGGCATCAATGGTTCACAACTTAAGGAAGCATTAAGAAAAACAAACGAACAATAGAAAACCAAACAACACAACACCACCACCAACAACAAGAAGTAAATAACCGTAATGTTCTCTTGAAGCAGAAGAAAGTAGAAAACCACCAATACATAAAACTATTACAAACTTGATTATTCACCTTTCTTAATGCAGATAAGTTAGTAATTCTGAACACAGTCAGCCTTGTATCTTCCAGTTATAATCACAAGGTAAAACAAATTACTACTCTTGTAGGGACGTTTAAATAAAGAACTCACCCAGTAGAGTATTTAAATAAAGTATTCCTCAAGTAGAAACGCCTAAATAAAATTCTCGCCTAGTAGGAGCGCCTAAAAAAAAAAGCCACTCACCAAGAAGAGACGCCTAAAAATATGCGCCTAGTAGGGACGTCTAAATAAAGTACTCGCTTAGTAGGGACGCCTCAATAAAGTACTCACTTAGCGGGGATACCTAAATGAAGTATTCGCCTAGTAGGCAAACCTAAATAAGCTACTCGCCTTGCCTAGTAAGGTTACGTAAATAAGGTACTCTCCTAGTAGTGATGCCTAAATACAATCAGATTCGTCCTCATGTCTTATGACCGAAAATACTTACTTTGTACTCAAAATTACTACATAATATATAAAAGCTCAGTTGCTTCAAGCCGAAGATCATTAGATTACTTCGATCTTGACGCTTTAGCACTCGTGTAATTTATATGTCAAGAAATGTGTCTAAAGTTGCATCTCGAATACACGCAATGTGCTAATAACATAACTCGGCTGTCAACGGCAAATATCAGAACCCTTTATATTTCCCTATTTGATGTAAAACCTTAAATGTTGCTTAAATACGTACCTCATTTATCTCTTGGAATAAAGCAAACCTTTGACATACGTCGTTCTGTTATTTGCGGAGAAATATAAATTAGCTTCAAACAGAATATCAGGCATCCCAAGGATCATAAACAATATTGGCAATATTTGGGACTTTTAAAGCTCATATCACGGCTAGTTCTTTTCTCCAAGCCTCGTATTTACAAAACACATCAACCTTACTTTGCACTGAAGCCCAAATATTGTCGGTTTTTTAACCTTCATAATCAGTAGCATACTAACGGGGTGGTGGGGTGGGTGCGGACGGAGCTGTTGCCCCTGGCGCCAGATGTCTTGGGGCACCAAAAACAGCTGATAATTTTTTTTTAGAAGTTACTAAACATGTGTGTTTGTAAATTTGTTACTCTTTATTTCCGACCTTTCAGCAAGTTACTTAACTCACACGTATAACAAGAACTTGCAAGCTCATTTCTGCTGCCGGTGTGTGCTTCATGAAGAAACTGCTACTCTATCCATCAGCGCCCCTTCCTCCCCCCCCCCCCAGCTAATCCTCATTCGCATCACAGCAAGTGAGAGGAATCCCGACATCAATCAAAGCTATCGCCAGGACACAAATCAATTAAAACAGTAGAAACAGATGTCTATCTTAATATTGACTTCAATGGCGTCATTGGGCAGTTCGCAGTGTTAAAAGCTCGGAAAACTTGTAGTCTTTAAGTTCTGTGTAGATATATCTATATTTTTGTAACAAACATTCCATATATAACTCGATTTTATTAAAATTTATGGCTTCTGTACATGCTTAACAGTAATATGTTTGAGGTGAAATTAATGGGCCTAATGTAGAAATGACAGACATGCATAAAATAGTGCCTCATTGTCTTGTATGAATGACAGAATTGAGATGCCAGGAAAAGCCTCCAAATGGAATTAAATTGCACGAAAATCGTTGGAGGCTAGGGCTGCGCCCTGTGCCCCGCTGAGGGAGCTCCGAACAGACCCCAAACCCCTTTGCTTGTGTGAGGGGGCACTAGTCCCCTCCTTAGACCCCTCCTAGCTTCGGCCCTTCGAGCCGCGTATTCTGGCCTTTTTTTGGCATCTCGGTCTCCATGGGCGATAGTTACGCCACAGGCTCCGGGTGCCATTTAATCTTAGCACGCAACTGTTCATAATCGTAAACATCAGAGAAAATTAAGCATCCAATTTCTGCCACCATTGTTAAAAGATTAGTTGCAATTCCTGAAATTTGTTATGTTAATCCAATTGATATTCAACAAACATATAAATGTGAAGTTCAGTGACACTTAGGCCGAAGAGCTTGGTGATATATTAGCCCGAAATATTAGAATCAACTCATGACTGTAGTTCATTTTTCTTTTTTGGAGTAAAGCGTAAAGACTTTATACCTTCAAATATCACAAGAACTATCTAAGTGTAGGGGTTTTCAGACAATAACACCAGCTGAATAAATTGTTTCACATCGTGAGAAACAACGAAAAACTCGAGGCTGATTCCTTAAACTCTTCCTCAACAAATTCAAAGAAAAGTTAATAACAAAAACATGCATTTATTGGAAAGTAGTATATGTTGCCATAATTAACTGTTTATAATTTATCCAAAATATGTAATTCTAAAAGAATAATATCAGGGTAACACATAGCAGTCATGGAAACAAAAATTGTACACTCATCTTCCGGTATATCAGGATCTCCATTCTTTCATGTTGGGTGTGATACTTGCAAGTGTTTTTGTTGTATTGATTCATGCAGAGACGTTTATAATTGCCATATTTAACCTTAACACTAAGATTCCTTTGATCTACACAGGACAATTTGTTGATCTCGAAAATTTCTTTATTGGTCTGAAACCGCGTTAAACGATAACGTTAAGTGCCACAACACATATTTTCGATGTTTGAACTTTTAAAAATCTATGAAATGGGTCTTTTCGAGTGAATAAATTGTAATCAGGCACTCGAATCGTGGAATTAACATACTAATGGTGAGGCATTACTATTATATTCCGCTTAGGCCCGAAGTATTGCTCGGATTCATATTAATTAAGCGATCTTTAAACAAACAAGCAATATGGTTTAATTGCAATATAATGTTTATCGAATGTTCTCGCTATTATGATAATTACCAGCGATAAAGATAAAGCATTGCGTTAAACTGCAAATTAGGAGGTATCTGTATTTCACGTTTCATAACAGCACTCGTCCTTGATGTGCAGCGTGTGGTAAAATGAAATAAAACAACACTCCCCCTTGATGTGAAGTGTGTGGTAAAAATGACATAAAACATCACTCCCGCTTGAAGTGTGATAAAATGGAATAGAACAGCACTCTCCCTTGATGTAAAGCGTGTGGTAAAATGGAATAAAACAGCACCCACCGACCCTTTGATGTGCAGAGTGTGGTAAAATTTAATAAAACAGCACTCCCCCTTGATGTGCAGCGTGTGGTGAAATATAATAGATTAAAAGAAAGATACTGTAGGTTAAAATAAAGCAGTTTGTGCGAGAAGGAACAACATATTTTCCAACTACTTTCTCATCTTTTCAAACCTTGACTAATTCTGCTAACGTAGTATCGGAGAGATGTAAAATATTTCAATCGGCACAGTTCCAGTAGATCATGAAAACAACATGCAATTGGGCTAACTAAGCGATAGTGATTTTGACCAGCTCCCACTTGAAAGATAGTAATCTAGGGGACTCATTACACACAACGTAACCAGACGCATACAAATACAATAATACAAAAAATTCATGACAAATACAGACATGTTTGCGGCAAGATTTAGAACAAAATATGATTTCAGCATAGATTATCGTCATTCAGAAACGATTTAATAGAACGTTAAAGTGAATGGAAAAATGTTGTATGTATGACGGATGAGGGAATTGTATTGCACAAAATGGTCGCCGAAAAAGAAATGAAAACTTGAAAGGACTTCCATTGACTATAATTCTCTGTTTTCTGTCAAAGACGAACAATTCATGAAGAGAGTTACTTCTGATGCCCTCGTAGTCCAGCTTAAATAGTAGGTGTTGATGAGGGACTCGATCAGAACCATTGCTAAAATCTAGCACTGCAATATCATGCTTGGGATATTTTAACGGTAGTGAAAATGTTTGGATCTGATATCGCCTTCAAGTACCATGCTCCAAGCATTGTTTCCGCGGTTTGTATTTTATTCTAAGTTACCGTCTGCACTCGCTTATAAGCCAAGTCTAACTGCAAACTGTACAAACCCATATTTGCCATCTCATTATGTGCCTGCAGATCTGGGTCTATGCAGATTTTAGAAGCAATCAGTACAATAAACAACATGGAACTCTGATCTGCAGGCGCATTATACTACCGCAGATAGAGATCTTTGTTGTTTGCAGTTTTACTCGTCTTATAAGCGAGTAAAAATGGCAGTCTTGTAACGAAAAGATAATCAGGCACTCCTTTTTGGAAGTCATCATACCCATGGTTAGGCCATTAAACAGCACGCAGACTTACAGAAATACTCCTTGCATTCAGCCTAAGTACATTACCTTCGCATAAGGCAACACTCGAACACAATATTTAATTCCATTTCTCGTCGACACGAAGACTGCATTCGATTAGATAGGGATATGCGTTAAACTGCAAATTAGAAGATAGAAAAGCCATAAAAGTGAATCATTAAGGTATTATCAATGGGAGTAATGGCGAAGAATCAAAGTTAAAAGAAGTAATTAGAACTTGAAGGTGCATGGATACAGGTCCAGGGTCATAAATGTTCGATTTGCTACTAAACACCATGATTGTAATAACATGAAAACGAGTAATGCAAAGAAGCATCCTATCAAGCTGTCATTTACATTTTTTTAAAAAAAGACTTGACTAAGTGAATTTATACTTGACAGCAATTTATGTTCATTTTTAGGATTAAATCTGGCGTGTTCAAAATTGTAATCAGCCAAATATATGTAATAGCTTACGATATTATACTTGCTGGGTCGAGATGCAAGCTGCATAGACCCAGATCTGCTGGCGCATAATCTGGGTCAATACAGATTGTTGGGAGTAATCAGGAGAATAAACAATATAGATCCTGATATAACGGGGCATAATGAGACGGCAGACCATGGTCTATGTAATTTGCAGCTGCACTCAACTACGAAACGAATACACACGGTACTTTTATACGCAGATAGATGACATAGATGACAACTTCGTTACAACATTAATTGATGGAGTCTATTAATTTTTCGCTTTTTAATTTCACTATAAACATTTTACATACAAGGAAGTCAAAATGGACGTAGAGACAGTCGTAGTGAGCGGCAATAATGATAGCTGTCAAGGTACCAAGAAAGAAGCCGCATTGAAGGAATTTACTTTGTGTTTCTCAGTAACAAGAAAAAACCCCAAAAGAAACAAGAATTTATGCAAGTTCTTTCTTCAAGGTATGACAGTAGAATAGAAGCTGAATGTGAAAAGAGTATCATCCGAAAAACCCGTAAAATGAGAACGTGAAGAAGAAACTTTACTAAACGTAGTCACGATCTTTTCCAGGTCACTCGAAATCGCATTCATTATTTAATGATTGATTGATTGATTGATTGATTGTATTTTTACGACGCACCAGCACTGTTAGGCTATTTAGCGCCATACAAAAGGTTATATGTAGGATCATTTAAAAGTGGTAAAAGGTTTCGTATTTAATAATAATAATAATAATAATAATAATAATAATAATAATAATAATAATCGTCTCATATATTTATGAAAGAATCATATGGGGGCGCTCCACAGATATTACGTATTTCTGACAGAGTGACAGGTGCGAGGTGACGTTGTTTGCATTTGCAACATGTAGAATGGAGAGATTTGGCATACGTCTAAACTTATTTCATGTTCTGTGAATGATAGTTCTTCACATACTGTACTTGTGGAAATCATGTATGATATATGCACACGTCTGATCAAAATGAATGCCTTTATGTTCTCCAAAAAATCAGCCTGAACTAGTACACGAACTTTAGCAGGTATTAAAATAGAAAAAACGCATTTTTCAAGAGTAGGCAATACAAGCTTTTAAAAGTGCAATGAATAAATTACAAAATGTATAAACAAAAGTAGAAATAGTTATCGGCTCGTATTTGTGCAATTTACCTTTACCTTTGAAGTCCAGGAAGTGAAAACAGAAGCGGAGCAAGCAGTATTTTTTAGAGGTGCAAAATAACGCTAAACTGTGTACTCTGTAACTTCGAGTACACCTATGAATCATGTACCAAAATATAGAGAATTAAAAGTTCGTTAAACACTACCAAAGATATTCAAGGTCTTTTTGTAAATAACTAGGATAACCAGTGAGAAGAACCTGGGAATTTATTTTTGTTATCCATATACAAATTATGAAACCGAGAGCGCCATCATAATATATTCAGCATTTGCACGTTAGATTTCAACAGTGGCTCATTTCTTAGGCAAGTGCCTGAATTGCCTATCCCTGGATAATTATATTTTTGGTTCCAACAGAACATGTCTGTATTTTTACATGTAGTCTAGCATCATATATTTACTATAGTTGATTAACACGGTTTATTTATGATTACAGATCATTATCGGTCCGGTTATGGTGATGTACCAACATTATTGTTTGTCCTATATTTTTACCTTCTCTTACATATCGCATCAAAATTGTTCTCATAAAGTAACTGTGTTTATTTGAAACATATGTGAATATATGATATAACAAAATACATGCTCACCGATGTACGCACTTGCAGAATCATAGTACCCAGGTGTCGTCGAAGAACCGTTTGAGATCGAAAACTGGCGTTGAACTTTAGTAAAAACAAATCCAGGCAACTAGTTCGACAGAGGTCTGCTTTTCTCTCCGTAGGGCAGTAGACTGGTGTTCATTTTGAAAGAATTTAAAAATTCGTTACATGGAGAAAAAGTAAATGAAACTAAAATACTATCTCTCCGATCCCTCCCATTTGAGGATCACATGGCCTAAAATCAATTGTTTATGACATTATAACTCTAGCCATAACCGTTTTGTAGCAGTTAAAATTTATCATTATTCTGAAGATCTCATACAATATACGAACAATAGTTTTTTTTTCGTCAATGCCCCTCTCATAAAAGCTGATATTATTATTAATATGTATCAATTTTAGATGCACTACTGAGGCGTTTTTGACAGAATTCGCAACAGTTCCGATTGATACGGCAAAACACCTGACAACAGCAACTTGACATTGTCCATTTACTCTCCCTATTATGCAATGGTCTTGATTCAATATTCTCGTCAATTACAAAGAATTTCAGCCGTCAGTATTATTGTGATAATAAATCTTTTTATGGAACTCGTTTTGATTTAGAGCTCATATTTTGGTTAACCATAACATCGACTGACTGATGTAATAAAGATTTGCCACATAAATTAAGTCTTTAAAAACAATCGGAGACAGCTACGTCCATATATTCAGATCTTTATTTACTATCTAAAATAATACCCATACTACTTAAAGAGTAAGTAAATCCATACTCCAACTATGAACAAAATATTGTAGTTGCAGATACAATCTCAAGTGAGACAAAGGAAGAGCAAGAGAAGACCGAACGGTCAATTATACATCCGCGCTATGTTTAATAGTCCTCAGTAGGGCATGGTTGTCTCTTCAGATTACAAACCAAGGGTCTACATGACAGTGACCTATTGTCAAGGTATGCAGTCTTGAAATAAACTTGTTGTGTGGAAACCGTATTGTTTCTTATTACACTTAACATTTCATTCCCCTTAAATCTTTAAACTCTCAAAGCTATAGTTTTCTTTCTTACCTCTAAATGCTAGCAATCCGTAAAGTGTATCACTAATAACCTTTTGACCCCAAACCTAATAGGCCTTTCCTTACCTAAGTGTAAGCCCTCCACAAACTGTAGTTATGATACGTGGTTTAGAGCTTAAATTTGTCACGCAAAAGCCACCTAGAGTCCCTAATTCAATTGGGTCTCAAATGCAAGCCATTGAAAAGGTCTAGTCAGATTATCTGATATACAACTCACATTATAGTGTGAAGACAGTTTTTATTCCTTCTTTCCCTGTTATCTTGACATTTGACATTTTAAAGTCGAAAAGTTTCTTCCCTGTCCCAAATGGAAGCAACTTGAAAACTATAGTATCGGTTGATTGTGGCAAACCCGAGTTATTTGCGGAAAGGAAATGGGAAACAGATGGACGGAGAGGGGGATAACATCATAATAAAATCATCTCTATTTCATCAAGTTCTTTATCTCGAATTCAAGCCATCTGCAAAGATAAATGACAAAGATTTTTGTGGAACCAATTTTCTTCTGTAGGTCTCGGTGATCTTGTCCTTTGATTTATGGAATCCAAGAACGATAGGTGCCTTTTATATCTAGTGTGCAGGCCATCCAAAAAGTGTGGGCGGTTTTTGTTGTACATTGTTTGTTATTCCGTTTTGGAGTCCCACTGACCCTGTCCTTTGACTTTTATACCCCAAAATGAATATGTCTTCCTTGTCTCAAATGCAATCATATAAACTACGCGGTATGAAGCGTTCTTGGTCTCGGCACGCAATGGGACGGTCCTCGTAGCTTTCTTAATTGGGAGTCACTTTTGTGACGGAATGCATTATAATTTGTTCGCAGAATGGGCTTATTCTAATTAAATGATACGGTCCCAAATAGAAATCATGTTATTGAGAAAAATAATCACTGATATTTTAAGGTTTGCACAATTTGTTCTAAACTGGAATTATGGGTTTCGAAAAAATTGAAATCAAAACCTCCAATATTAGCCCATCTTACGCGTACAATGGTTACCAATGCTGCCTAATTTGAGAAGTGCAAAAACAGTGCCCTGTCTTATGTAGTTCTGACTCATCCATATGCAAGGATGCTTCTTAATCATTTTTCACTTAAAGAGATCAAAACGAAATTAAAGGCACAATAAACTAATGCCTTTGTTTCACTGTTCAATATAATTTGGTACTTTCTACAGTAAACTTTCCAAATATATTACAACATGTATAGGAATATACTGTCCTGTATTACAGCGATATGCCTCTCTACTTTGTTGTAAGTTAGTCAGTGGATTACTTATATGAAACAAGGGTAATTAGGTACTCTTATCTGAAATCAACATGTTTAGACAATTAAACAGCATGCCAGCTTTAGCAATATAAATATTCCTTGCATTCGACGTAATTATACTATCACTGCATGAGGCTATAAAGCCCAACAAAAGAAGAATTTTATCTACAATCTAATGTTCTTGTCGTGTAAATAATACTGAATAAAACAATCTGGAGTAAAGCCATGAAATGAGATCTAAACCTTTTTTGTTCCTTAGACAGTATTCCAATTTTTTATGATTTTTTTTTTCCAGTCAGTGTAGACGACATATCGATAGGCTGGAATAACCCCTGTACTATACTAATGGCAATGAAAACTCGAGTATCGAACCGGTTGGAATTTGCGTTCGCAATAACGTTGAGTAGAAGTACACAAATCTATAATTCTAAAATGTCGGATTTCAAACTTGAATGAAGTTGCTCCAGCTCTTCTTTCCTTCCCCAGTTTTGTTTTAAAATTCATTGTAACCATATACATTTTAGCGGAATTTTTATGTAATTCTTGTGGGGAAAAATGTAACTTATTTGTATATACAGTTAACTTGAAAGCTGACAGTTTGTGACTTCAGTTAGAACCAGCAGTGAAAAGAAACCTTACACGTGCGCATTACACAGCTATGATAAGTGAATGTGCATAAAATATCAATGATCATAAGTATCATCAACGGGATAAATGGTTAACAATCGAAACTGACAGTGACTAATATGCAGATGCACAGTTATAACTGTTGAATGCATATCAGATGTCTATGGTTGGATCGTAATTAAATGATCGATGGCGGAGAATATATTCTTAAACTGTAATCTGAGTATTAAAAAATAAAATAAGTAAAGTGGACAAAGCGGTCCAATTCTGATTAACATAGAGTTTAGTTTGTTAAAATATTTTTGCTATTAACAAAGCCGTTATTTATTGTTACAAATAGAAAAGCGGGATATGTATGTTCAGGCATGATTAAAACGGGTTAAACTATAAACACGAATGATTTTATCTATAACTGAAAGTGTCGATCTAGTGACGGTGATGCATTGATGCTACTGTATATCCCATTAGTTTCTACCACGGTAAGAACTATGACAATAAATGCCTTACAACCCACGAGTCTCTGTCTTCGAAAGAAAATTTAAATGTGGATTAACTGAATGAATATGGAATAAAGGCGGCAGTAAGTAGGTCGCAATGATAAAGAAATCTTTCATAAACGTATAAAATTTTTGTTCTTCTAATATTTCACTTAAGGCCACTTTTTCCGATTGAGATCGATGACATATGAGAAATATTGATAGGTGGGCGTGTATTTCTGTTGCTGTAACGCACATCTAAGAGGTAGATTCAAGAATACTTCTACACGACAAACGTTAAATTTACCATGATCACCAAAAGCCTCAACTCAGATGTATTGGGAAAAATGGATGTAGATGAGACCTGAAAAAAGCCTGGAATTGGTAAGCATCGGCGTTACCTTCAGATTTACCACTGTAACCAGAAACTAAGAAGAGTGTTCGGCTCGGGGGTATTTGTGGTACGCATAAGCGTTGCCTTCTGATTTAACAGAATAACCAGAAATTAGAACAAGTGGTCAACTTGGCTCTACCTTTTGGGCACATGTATACTGGCGGTGATACAGTCTAATAATTCTGAGGATGTGGTAAGAAAGCATGATTAGATGTTTGGAAGGCTTTTCTATTGGTAAATGAGACATTTGTGTTTTTATTCATGTACCCTACATAAAGTAATTAGATGATTATTTTCTCAGTGATACACTGCTCTGATTTATGACAAGATTAGTTCATTGGATAAAGTCAATATTAGTCGCCATATGATATTTACTGGGAAAAGTCGACGCATACAAAACGTAATTCTCAGAGAAACGTACGAGCAGGCCACGTGTAGTGCCAGTGTCTCAGCTGCATTCCACTAATACTTGATTTTATCAATTAAGTGGCGGACTGGGAGGTTGGGGTATGAATTGGAATGTAAGAGCGTGCGCAACCTCTCACTCAAGAGATGATCGACCACGGTGTTATTGCCCGGATCGATTAAACAATAAAATAAAATATGAATGGGTGGAATAACAGAGTTCTGAGCAGATCTAAAGAATGGAACAACACGAGCCCCCGTATGTAAAACATAACAATTTAATCAATGACATAAACAAAATGAAATCGAACATAACATTTGAAAGATTCACTCTCTCTTAGAAGTAGAGTTACAAAATTCATGCAAAATTACATCAGCCGTTCTGTTATATTGATAGAATAAAATTCATCATATAATCGAGTGACTGATCGAACTCAAATTGCCCCCATGTCAGCATCACCTGGTGTTTCAAGTCTTTTCCAAATCACTGTTGGTGATAGGTCGGCGTTTGTCTGTCTCTGTCTCTGTCTCTCTCTCTCTCTCTCTCTCTCTCTCTCTCGCCTCTTCGGGTCATCAACCTCTTGGTTGCCGACTGCGCACTCTTTCCGTTGTGCAGTCAGGCATGGAACTATTGCCTTCAAATAAAAGGAGAGTATCCATCCTAAATACTTGTCAGGATTTTTTTTTCTCCTGGGATCAACCAATATTCCCATTCTTCTGCGTCCGATTCTATCGAAATTCAACAGAACTAGCTATGGTCATTCCGCAGCCTAATGCACACTCAAAATCCTATTAACGTGAATTTATGTCCTTCTGGCTGCTCTGGCATTCCTACTGAGAACATGACACGATTAGCCCTATCAGAAACTATTGTTGCCCGCTGTGGCAACAAATTTACCAGCTGAACTATGCCAGTCGAAACACGTTCCTCGGTTCTCGGTTGAAAAGAATTCACAATTTAATTACATACGAATTAATAGATTTCACTCACTGTCCTAACAAGGTTACTATGCTAGTTAGTGATCCATTGACATACATCCCAGATACAGAAAAATCAATTCCCAGCATACCTTATACAAACATGAAATCTTCATGATAACTGATTTCTGTTACATACAATTCCACTAAATCCAAACTCATTTACACCAACGAAATATTGTATAATATTCTCACAATACATGAATCATATAACATGCACAATATTTTCTGATCTCAAGGAAAATTCGAGGTATGACTATAAAATTTATAAATTCAACAGATGATTACAAACTTACATTACATTAGATGCAACTGAGACAATACCTTTGTGCTTTCCCGAGCCCTCGCTCTCTTATCATCATTGAATTCCCTCTGTCTCTTTCCTGAATCCGGGTCTCCCAAATTTCCAGAACCCCTTGTCCTTTGGACTATTTATTTAACGAGAAGAGTACTTTCTACTGATCTCGAAGCCAGCTTCCCCTTTCGGCAGAAACTCGGACGGATTAATATCACGAGGGAGATTATCTTAAAGGCCTGAATTCTGTCTGGGAACACACACCCTCATGTTGCTAAGCCAATAAGGATTACTTCTTTAACCGCCAAAATTTTTTATCACTCCCGTCGAAGTTAGAATTATCCTCTCTAGACCCCGTATATTCATAACTATCTGGAAAATTGATTTTATGACACCTTCCTCAAATGGCCCACGAATCCCTAAATTTTCCTTGTTCTTCTCAACTCTTGTCATTTACCTCTATTGACCTTGCGTTTACACTGCACTCTTATCTAGCTATAGCCTTTAGCCCAGCGGGCCCTAATTCAAATTCAATTCATGCCCCAAACAGAGCATATTCCATCCAATAATTTATGGCGAGTCTAACCAGTCGTCAACTTAGGTGGTTACGTGCCACGCTGACAACGACAGAATGCTCTGTGAAATCATTCTACAAAATTTTGCACCATTACATTGTGCTCTGATCGGTATGTTCCAAAAGCGAAGCATCTATAAACGATATGAAAATACAAATCGATGAATAGTGACATGGTCATAGATAATTCAAACTTACGGTTTCAAATCTTAATGCAAGATCATTTGATGAAACTTCACTTGCAGGTTCCTTTTGGTTTCCATAGGTATATGTTGTCGGACAATCAAATCTTGAACGGAAGTCTTGTAACACAACACTCTTTGGCTTTATTGCATTCATAGTTATCAATATTTTCATCTGAAATTAATGTCATGAACTATTTGTTATGTCTTAATAAAATGCTGGGAAAGGCTATATTCAGACAGGACATCATACTACAAAACGAATGGCAATCAGTTTGGTCTGCAGCTTAAATAACTCTGGATATGTAGAATGGCATGGTTATAACGCATTTGCAATATTTGTATGTATATAAACCGGATTAAATTGGGTAGTGCTTAATTTGAGATCACCTACCGTTGAATTTGTAGGAGAGGGGTGGATTTGAAAAGGAATTTTTCTTCTTCCTTTGTGTGTGTGTGTGTGTGTGTGTGTTTATATATATATATATATATATATATATATATATATATATATATATATATATATATATATATATATAATATGTATAGTATGTACGCTGTATCAATGATATACCACGAGATGTATAAATTTTTCATTAAAAGGAAACGAAGCTTGCTGAGTTTCCTTTAATGAAAAATTTATACAACGAGTGGTATATCATTGATACAGCGTACATACTGTACATATATTTTATTTATATCACATACAAATACATATATTTGCCCTTTGAACGGAATTCAGATTTACTACAGGCAGCCGTGTATTGACCTAGTGAATGAACTTCTCACATCCCCTAGTGTGTCCGCTACAAAATGTAGTTCTCTGCCGTAGTGGTTATTTACAATCACCTCTGCATATTGATAAGTTAATTGTTTTCTTTTCTTGGTTTCTATTTTTCTCCACATTGATTAAATCAATATATTACACACTTATGATGTAAACATGAAAGATGGGTTTAATGATAAAAGTAGAGCAGTAGCAACACTTGGATAGCTACACCATTCAAATACCGGCGCATGAAGATTAATGAGGAATAGAAACTAAGCCAACTGACGAACCAACAAGAGGTAATTAAAATATTTTAATATATTTACGGTTGATCTAAGTCATTATTCTGCTTTAGCAACAGTACAACTGACCCACAAACTCTCTCTCTCTCTCTCTCTCTCTCTCTCTCTCTCTCTCTCTCTCTCTCATGCTTTGGTCGGTTTGACTTAACTTTTACCATCATTCATAAGTCCAGAGACATTGTCGGAAAATCCTCTACGTTCGCCATTTCATAGATTTTAGCCCGTATCCTGCTACGATGGTCAAGAGAGAGAGAGAGAGAGAGAGAGAGAGCTTTGGACATTTTCATATTTAAATAATAATAATCGATTTTTTAGAACATTATGGTATGTTTAAGAAAAAACAAAAAACAAAAAAACCATAACATTAAATATATCACAGCATGTGTACCACGTAACCGAGGTATTTACTGGTTGCAACATTGTATCATTGATAAACACTGTTGATAAATCCCAATGAAAGTGCACACGTATCGTTACGACGAACCATATTCTTGTAGGTTGCTTGGTGTAATTTCTATTTCAAGGTTTTAATCCAGCCCAAATTCCTTTTCTCTCTCATTCCACATTTCTGCGCAGTTTGTCCGTTATGCTTGAGAGGGGAGGGTAGAACAGAAAGCAGAAAGGATTGTGATGAAAATGTGTACCATATTAAATTAATTTAGAAAACGGGGATTATTAATGCTTTTCATCATTATTTTTCATACGTCACTATTGACTAATGTGTGGAAATTGATCATTGATCTAGAATCAACTGCAGACGCTCGCGAGAATGTTTATATATGCGTATTATTGCGCCATGGGCGGATCACAGTTTGATATACCAATAGTATTGGTATATCAAATTGCTTTATACCAACACTTTAAACGCATGTTATTTGTTAATGTATGTGGTATATATATATATATATATATATATATATATATATATATATATATATATATATATATATATATATATATATATATATATATATATATATATATATATATATATATATATATATATATATATTTGTTTTAAAAATCCGCAGTTCTCCAGCCTCAGTTCCCCCTCCACCACCACGCAAGCATCCCGAGAGTTAAATTTAATATTGTTCCAAAGCACACATTGTTATAGCAAAGCAACTTCCATTAAGATTTCAGATCTGATCAAACTTGTGTTTTGCAAACTTAGCTCTGTCTTAATATTCCCCGTATTGTGTCATCATTAAATATGAACAATTTTCTTTAGTAAACAATGTTCATGCTGCAATTCAGAAGTGACCAGAAACATTTCTTGTATACGTGGACATATCTAAGTAATTATCTACTTTGAATTTTGTGGATTTTTTGTTTGATATAATCTTAGATTATGAGAGTCAACGAAAACTTTTATCATTACACGAAAACAATGTAACTCCTTCCCTAATCAAGGAATTTAGGTCACGACAGAAACGTAATTTTTCCAGAAACCGCAAATTTTGATAGCGACAAAACTAATTTAATTTGTCCTAGTGATTGAAAATACTTGTGACACTGAATTGTCTAATATTCCAAAATATAAGGCCTTGAATGTCACATATGCGAAAGAGACCTGAAATGGTGTATCATATACAGGCAGTAAAGATTCTTAAGTTACATGGAAGCTTGAATTATTCATGTGACCAAGGTTTAAAAGCTTATTAATGTCTGTTGCTAGTGATCGTCAATGTCTGCTGCTATTTGCCAGTCATGCAAGCTGCTATTGACCGGTTTGCATTGTTTTAGCAACAGGTAGCTTTGTTCATAATGCGAGTTTTCTGGTCTTAAAATGAGACTGTTGAAATTATTAGGAGTGACATACTGTATAATGTATTAGGGTTATTACTGTCTAACAGTTGGAGACTTCTGTTATATGTGACTGTACCAAAATATAATTTCATTTGTCACGCAAAAGGATCAGACGCTATATGATAACAGAAATTTAATATAACTCAATTTTCTTGATGAGTCTTGTTGTTCCGAATGCCCTTTTATATAAAAAAACAAACAAACTAATATCTGTCATCTTATCAGCCAGAAAAAGTTGTAAAAAGTCTTTTCAACACTTGGACAGCCTCAGATTGATTGGAGATTCAAGAAAATTGCAAAAAATCAATATTACAATAGGGCCAAAGTAGTATTTATGTTGATTACCATTAATGACTTGTCACAAACATACATTTGTTAAGGTCAATTACTATTCCTGATTATACGTTTTGTAGTCGTTGTTATTCGAATCAATAAATTACAATAATGACAGGTCTTCTGCTGGAACTAGGTTTGCTCATGAGGTACTTGTTTGTGTCAAGATTGAAAATTTTACAGCACTGATACACGAACTGAAACAGCTACTAAAATGAATAGCTATCATATTGTGCATAGTTCATAACTGACTGATTGCACTGCTTTTTGTGATTATCATACAAACTGAAGACAGTTGGGTGAGTGCTATCATATCAATAAAATACATATTCGATTTAAACAGCTAATCGTTGCTGTACGCCAATGCAGAAAGTAACTAGCTCCATGTTATCATAAATTTAAAGTCATCACCGGTTGTTTGTCCTTTGAGTCTGAAGATGACATTGTCACACAGACTGGTTTGTTTTCTGTGAGTACTTGAGCGGCTTATAAGTGCAATTTGTGCTCCGAACTGTTTGTGTCAAACTGAACGGGAAATGTCACTTGAAGCTGCTTGATCAACAGAGAATGTGCTTCTGTTCTGAAATTTGCTTAGGCATCTACACTGCCTCTGAAATCCTCCACAGTTTAAACTCTATATATCCAGTATGGATGAGACTGCTAGGTGGAACGATTCTGTCCGAGGTCTTCCAACTACGCAGTGTTGAAATGTTTCAATGTTGACTTGTGGGAATCTTTACATTGTTTCTTCTGATATCGCTTTCCTTCCTTCAGGTGCCCACAAAAAATCCTTTTTGGTAGACGGTTATCTGACATCCTGGAAACGTGGCCTGCCCACCTTATCTGTGATTTCATCAGCAGAGTCTGAATGCAAGGAGTCACTACTTGTGTGAGAATCTCAGTGTCTAGGACCTTTATCTGTCATGTTATCCTCATCAGTTTCCTATGCAGCCCATGTAAAAATGAATGGTTCAACTTCCTAGCATGGCGTCTGTACACCGTCCAAGATTTGCATGCACAGAGCGGGTCGGCAAGACGACAGCTTTGTAGACCTTCACGTTTGATTCCGGACTGATGTCTTTGCGTTCCACACATTTGCAGGTAGTCTACCAAAGGCCATACTTGCTTTAGTAATTCATCGATGTGAACTGCACGCGACAGTATACTGCCAAGACAGGTAAACTTGTGCACTGCCAGTTACTGTGGTGGTAGGTTCTACGTAAGGCGTTCCTTGTGCAGGTTGGTACATCAACTCTCTCTTCTTGATACTGATTGTGAGACCGATATTGTCGCAAGCTGAAGAGAAATAATCTATACTCAATTGCCTGTCAGACTCAGATTTAACATACGGAAACGGTCGTCAGCAATAGATCACGTACAGTCACTTCCTATAACTGTGTCTTTGCCTGAAGTATCCTAAGATCAAAGAGCTTGCCGTCAGTTCGATTTCTGATGTCAATCCAAGTGCAATGGTCACGGAAGACATCCGAAAGCATGGCAGAGAACTTCATACTGAAGATAGTTAGAGCCAACACACAGTCTTGCGTGACTCCATTAGTGACAAGGGATGGTTAAGCTGACGTGGGTATAGTTCCTTATGTCCACATTGACTGGAAGAGTTCAGTTAGTTTTTGTGCCATATGTGAGCATCCGAATTTGGTTATTTCTGCTGGCGTATAATGCATTCCAGGTGCTTTGCTATTTAACAACATATCAATTGATTTCACGGTATCAGTTTCAGTTTCAGTCAGTTCATCAGGATGAACAAGTGTTGTGTTGATTTCCGCTCACTGATAGATGAGTATAGATTAAGGATGTTGTCGATGTATTATGCCCATCTTTGTAGTATCTTTTCTTTGTCACTGAACAGTGTGGTGTTGCCAGAACTCAGTATTAGAGATGTTCCTGATGTTTGTGGTCTTTCCAGCATTTTGAACTTCTCATGGCCTTCGTGACATGTATATCTTGTTTACCTCTTCTCCTGATGATGACACAATCAGTGAGATGCCAGTGCTTGGAGCTTGGCTCATCCAAGACGTCTTGTTTTGGTTTTGCAGACGGAAGATTGTATTGGTAATTAGGAGGTTATGTTCAGTATATTTTCTCAGTAGGTGGGGTACCTTGTTGTTGCATTTGCCAAAGCTATTTGTAACAATGAGACCTAATCATCTCTGGTGGTCTGTGACGCCTCTAGAATTCAAGTCACCAGGAATAATGAGCTTGTCTGCCTTTGGTGCTTCTGCAATAACTGATTGCTTATCTTCATAAAAATTGTCCTTGATCTTATGTTGGTTGGTCACGGTGGATGCATAGGTGCTGACGATAGTTGCGTGCCATTAGCTGGACAGCGGGCTTCTCATATGCATTAGTCTGTAAGTCACGCCTTTTGGGGATTTGTGAGCTTGCTGACTAGCTGTGACTTGATGGCAACTCAACAGTGTTGAGTCAACAGAGCTTCACGTCTCTCTTCTTTGCTTCGGCCACTTGGCTCCTACTTGGGTGAGTTGTCTTTCTGAAGCTAGGAGAGTTTCAGTCAGGGCTGCTATATGAATGTTGATTACGGCCAGTTCTCTACCAACTAAACATGCTGTTCTTCTTTAGTCTATCTGCTAATGTAATGTCCATTAGTATGCGTACGTTCCAGGCACCGATGGTGAGTTGCGTCACCTTTGTCTTCCTGCAGTGTTTAATGCACCTTTTCTAGCCACTTACACGGGCTACAGAGGTGAATAGTGTGGTCCTAAAAAGGTCTTCTTAGTCATACTGCTGCGTCGATCCAGTGAAAAGTGACCATATTACTCGAGCCGCCTGTATGCAGGTCTGCAGCTACAGCTCAGTGTATTTACACTTGCTGTTTTGTCACTCGCCCATCGCCATGGGACCTGAAGGTATCTGGTTATGGGAGGGTAATGATGTCATGAATTGCGCCTCAGTTGGACTGAAGTGAGGGAAGGTTGTGCTAAGTCATCCTCACTCTCTGATCCAGATCTATCTGAATCCAGTGTCAAGAAGTCTTACTGCAGCAGGCCTAGCCCGAGCTGACGCAGTATTACATTGACATTGGGTGATTGCTGTGGTTTGCTTTGAAAGAAAATGTTGAACTTTGCATCCTGCTAAATGGGACATAACATCTACTTACTGTAACATACTGATATGTGGATTTTACGATGAGAAAAGTGCTTTTACAGTTTTGTTTCTTTGCATGAGGTTGTCTTGAGTACCAATCGAACAAACTTAGCTTTTTCTATCGAACCAGTGATAAAACCTCGTCAGAATAAGTAACCCATTTTGTGGGACAACACACAATCAAAGAGCATACAAAGAAGTGCACAGTCTGCTATTTCTTGAACATCAGCGAACTAAATAATATTTGCCTAATTCGTAAAACTCCAAACTTGTGTCACAGTCAAACTAATAATTACAGTTGTCATAAATCTTGCATTTGTGATCTTTTAACAAAGAAGCATATTTTACATACATCTGTATAAATGGATCGTTATATTATAATCGTTTGCATTTCAACTTTTTCGTTCAATGTAAGCTTTCGCTGTTTGAATTTGACTAAGTACTCGGGCTAAGTTTCATTAATAAAATAGGTCAATTAAACATATTCAAGTTAAGAAATTGTTAACCAAAAGTAATTTTTAATCTTTATGTTGAACGATTCAATCCTTGTTTTAATACACACCGCGATGTAATATTTCACTTGATTCCGTCAAGTGACAGATTCGTTGTTTATGAAGGAATTTTAAAATGCATGCCTCTTTGACACATACGAGGTGTTTTCATTTAAAAGGCAGACGAGTTCTGATTGCCTTTAGTTCTATATCAGCAAAATGCAGACAATAGTAATATAGAAATTGAATTACATCAACAAAATGTACAAAACAAAAAAGATAGAAAAGAGATAACCCGGTGCAAATCTTCCATTTCTCAAGCAACCATTCAATAGATATTATTTCGCGGAACCTTGAGATATTCAAGTCTTCTGAATCCTGCACAGTGCAGTCTGCCCCTTTGCTTATTCCAGCTACTCGGGATCCTACCAATGCCATAGATTAGGATTTTAAAGATATAACAACATCGATAAACTACTAAAGAACACAAGGAACAACTGCACATTATATCACAAAACGTTGTTTGACTTTGATTGGTGTTTGTTGGTGTCTATGAAGCTGCTGCATATTCACACGACACAACACATGTATTTCTTGTTTAAGTTAGCGCAAAATTTCTAAAGAATGACAATGAGATACTTCGAGATAAAACCTGCTTTAATCAACAGTCTACACTTCGCATGCATAGTGTAATTCTGGATAGCTGGAAAAAACGGATATCGTGTAACCGCACAGACCAGCTCTACGTAGAAGTTGAAAGAACTGATAAAAGGTCTCAGAAAATAAATAAATGGAATATTGCACACTGATATTACAACCAATGGTCCCATCTCGAATTATTAAGTACGGTATCAAATTTTCATAATCTTCATGACTACTATCCTGCTCAGTAAAGAATTATATATGAAATTGCACTTATGTGGCATGTATATAACCATACTTCAAATGGAAATCACCCGTATGTAGCATTTATATATAACCATGCTTGAAGTGGAAGCTCCTCGTATCTAGTATGTACATAACCATGCTTAAAGTGGAAATTCCCCGTATCTAACGTAGGTAACCATGCTTGAAATGGAAATTCCCCGTATATAGCATGTATAAAACCATGCTTGAAGTGGTAAACCCCCGCATGTAGCATGTATATAACTGTCAGGTCGTGTATAAACTAGGATATTACAGTCATGTATAAGCAAACCATGTGTTTGATGTCTAAACATTGCCGCAGGCTAGTGCTAATCCCTTATGCAAGGTTACCGTGACCACCAGCCAGGCTATAGTTCGGGCCAACTAGACAAAGGCTTGTAGTATTTACACCTAAGTGTTAAGTATTTGTTCAGAGATCAAAGGAAGCCCGCAGGTTTAACGGGGCGTGTTCTCAACCGGTCCCACGTGGACAGACAACAAGAGGACATTGTCCGCTAAGTTTGATTGGATCAGATTACAGCGACATCCAATCGGAATTATGTTTGATTGTGATTTGGATTTTTTAACGTAGCTTTAACGATTTTTCAGTAATATCGCTATGATGTCTGCAGTGTGGCAGTTTATAGTGATGTCTAGCACTGGGGCATCATGCTGCAGACATGTAGCATGATGTCCCACCCAGACATTATCCTGACACCAGGCCGACCAGTCCTAACACTAACCTCTTAATGCTGAGCGCAAAGCGAGGCAGCTGTTAGTACCATTTTTATAAGTCTTTGGTATGAATCGGCCGGGGATCGAACCCACGACCTCCCGCACCCGAGACGGACGCTCTAACCACTAGGCCACCGGAGAGGTCTCCAATCGGAATTAAGATAGAGGGTGTGAATGCAACTTAGATCTGAATTATAACTTCAAACTCGCAAGCAAAAAAAGTTAGTAGATGCCTAAACAGATCGCTGTGCAAATAGGGTTACTCCGGGAGCCACTCGTAATTTGGCGGTTAAACTTAGAAACAGATTCTAAGAGAAGAAAAGCTTCGAAAAGGTCAGAAGCTTTTGGGGGACAGAACCTCCGGTTCAGTTGAGCCCCGAGTCTCTAAGAGGGGAGACGGAAGTGAGACTGGCAGAGCAGTCGGAGTGGACAAGTAGTCTGGAGGAGAAAATAGAGGAGGAGGAGAACGAGTATAGTCGAGAAGGAGGAGAAGGAGTATAGAGAAGTCGAAGAGGAGGAGGAGAAGGAATTTGGAGGAAGTCGGGGAGGAAGAGTAGGAACTAGGAGATAGGAGAGAAGAATACACAGATGAGTAGAATACAAGGACAGGTGGATTTCTCTAACACTACTAATCAAGTGATGCAATAGGCTATTAAAGGGTCGAGCGGAAGAAGTGTACTTGGGAAATTTGAATCATTTGACTATTGAATTGTTATTAAATTGTTGTTCTTTGAATTTCACCCTTTTTGTATATTTAATCATTTAACCGTCGGCATTGCTGACTTGGGGCTCGGAGCTGTACATCTAATTTCCACTAATTCAACTTCCAACCAAAATCGAGCCTGGGTGGAACTTCTACAATAGTTTAAATAAAATATTGGGAGCATCCCACCCCCAATCCCCCACAACCAATCCTCACAGTGTGGGGCATCCTTCACAATAACCATGCTTGAAATAGAAAAACACCGCATGTATTTAACCATGCTTGAAGAGGAGATTCTCCGTATATAGCATGTGTATAACCATGCCTGAAGTGGAGCTTCACCGCATGTAGCATGTATATAACCATACTTGAAGTGGAAATACCCCGCAAGTAGCATGTATATAACCATGCTCAAAGTGGAAATTCTCCACATGTAGCATGTATATAACCATGTTTGAAGTGGAGATTCCCCGTATATAGCATGTATGCTTGAAGTGGACATTCCCCTCCCCCCCCCATGTAGCATGTATATAACTATGATATAAGTGGAAATCCCCGTATATAGCATGCATATGACTGCTTAAAGTGGAAATTCTCCGCATGTAGCATGCATATAATCATGAATGAAGTGTAGGATAATAACTGTTCAGCAAGTACTCTTCTCCTATTTGACTCAATCATTCAAATATTGGTTTAGAGTCAGTAACGTCTGATTCATAGATTTCAAATGTTTATAAAACTGAATTGCTATCTATCTTAAGTCACGTGGAAACTGAGCAACGCAGGTTATTATTCCGTCAAAAGCACACAAGAGACATTCGATAAATAAATAACATACTTGCTGTATAAATTGCATGTTAGACTTGAATGGGAGATTTATATTTTCGAGCATTTGCCTGAATTGATAAATTCAGTATCAACCCGAAGCACTGTTTGGCGAGATGTTTTTCAAAACCAGGATCATCCAGTAAAACAATAAAACGTTCTATCTTGGATGCTTAAGAACGAAAATGGTTTCTATTTATACATAATCGACATAAACAAAGAACGAGGCTGAACTTAATGGGCATTTGCTTACAGAGAGGCTGGTTTCTTAAAACATGGATGATATGACGAGAAGACAAAATCTTTTTGACATACTTCGCATGTTCGGGAATCTCACCAAATTTGAGATTGCCTCTTGAATTAAAACTAACTAAAACATAAAATATTGATGAATTATTTAAAGTTTTCCTAAGGATTTTCGCATCTGTTTAGCAATAATTATCACAGAACACATGGGAGTAACCACATATTTTTCTAATATTTAGATTGTATGTTACAGGTTTCCGCTTAATACAAATTGCTGTTAGACCAAGGGAACAGGATTGCTCCAAAGCAAGTATTTAGTCCAGCACCTCTTAGAAGTTCTGGTTGTTGCTGCTGGTATGTATGTATGTATGTATGTATGTATATATGTATGTATGTATGTATTATAAATTATATCTAATAATAAAAAGACTACGTTGTAGGTTTATTTCTTCTCAGCTATAAGAGGAAGTGCCACAGGGAGACATGTAATGCTTTGACCAGGCTTGACATCTGTTACAGCCTCATTATCTCCGAACATTGCTATTCATAATACGTGCTGCGGCATGATCGGTTACGTATAGCATTCAAGATGACGAGGTTAACCTGAACCAGACTGAAGTATACTTTTTATAAAAGAACTGTTAGGTATTTCCGTTATAGTGACATGCAGACGATTTTAATATGTATGTATGCATGTATGTATGTTTTGGGTTCTTACTACGAGTAACTACTACTTTTTATATCATCTGCTTAAATATTTAGAAAGAAAGAAAACACATGATCTCACAGTCGGTTCTCTAGAACTAATAAGGAATTCAGTTTTTGAATGTATCTAGGTAAATGTTAGATTTAGAATTCATAAAGAAATTTTGTAAATTCAGGATCATAATAAAGTCAAACCCCGAGGGACATTTTCCACACCATTTTTTAAAGGCTGCTTGTTTATTCTTGAAAGCATCGCAATCGCTAGTCATTTTAAAATTAGCATTAAGTATGTCAATATTAGACTCTTATATTCTTTTGCATGAACGTGTTTTAACACCTCGCGAGGTGAAAGTCGACAGTAAGTTGATCAGTGAAAGAAGTTGACTTATACATATGCCTCATGACGCTTTTTCAAGTCAATTTATAAAACAAAAATACTATACACCAAAATAAGCCAGGAGAGATCGCTATAGCTAGAGACAGCAATATATCTTAAGTAACTTTGGTGTTACACTAGTTTGACTGTTATCTAGTCTTTACTATTCAACTGTTAACGTCTTTTCTGTTAACGGATAGGTGTATAAAAATCTTAAAAATTATTAATACTTTGAATAGTATCTTATCTTCCATTTTTATGTCTTTCTTTCTTACGTGGTTTTGAAAGGCAGAGCAAAAGTATATCCCAAGCGACTCACACATTGCATGTAATTGCTAATTCTGTGGGGTTTTCCATGACTATTTTTCTTCCAGGACTTCAAATCTATGAGGAGGACCGATATGTACAAGGGTCTTACCATTCTAAGAAGTCTGACTAAACATGCACTGAACCAGTCACTGGTAGATTGATCTTTAAGAGAAAAGCTATGTTTTTATCTGGTGAAGCAGAACGGGTCACGCTTAAGTTTCTCTTTATACTATGTTTTGGGCGTTCTTTTCCATCGAGGGACCTTAGATAGTGTGATTGATGGTGCATGTTGTTTGTTTTTAATATTAGCCGTTAAGTTGTCAAAAATGAAGCTACTTTTGTAATACTCAATCATCCTAATTCTAAGCAAATTACGATAAATAAAGGACAAAGTATATGCAACGAAACAACTTGATTCTTTTACTCCTCCATTAATCACCTCAATGAGAAAATTTTGCCAAGCGATTGATGGCTATACTAGTTATTGTGTTAGTGAACACCATTTTTTCTCCCTTCATATGATGGATATTTTTCATTTGATTAAAATTATTTTGCATATTCAAGATCACCCAGATACAGACAAATTAATTTTCACATACAATTTTTTATTTCTTTTTTTGCAGCTTACAAATTTCATTCATTACTGAGCAGTCTGACAATTTGACATTACGCTGATGATAATTTATGTGTCTAATTTCCTGTTTCAATCGTATTATTACTCAAAAGCAAATCGAATAGAAAACCTGATTTCATTTGCAATAAGCTTCATAAATGTATTTCTATCTTCACCAAGCTGAACCTAAATCTATGGACGAAGTTGGCACTCATACAACCGCAAGCTTGTTTGCAGAATCCGTTTACCATTTTAACAATGACTTCTTGTTTAAATTAGATTTCTCTTTTATAATCGTTAATGATCTCTTCATTTCAATTCCATAGCTGCATTACATCACTTCAGAAGACAAGTTCCGATATATTTAAATTTATATTGCTTTATTTTTCCATAGCTGGAAAATTTGATATTTAAAATTTACAACTTTTTCTTCAATGGTCTAATATTAATAACGCTTTCTTTAATGGTCTAAAATTAACACTATTTTAATTTCCCTCAAGAATATCGCACATCTAAAGTTCTTAATCAATATATATATATATATATATATATATATATATATATATATATATATATATATATATATATATATATATAACTTTTGTTTACTATTGTAAATGGAAAAAAATTACGTCTTGTTTAAATAAGTGATATATGGATCGAGTAATAGTCCCTATATACACAAAATGTGTATTTTGGGTATAACAGTGTATAATCTTAGGTGTGGATGAGTCACTGTACTTAAATTAACTGAACAGGCTTGACCAAAATAGGTAGGAGAGTATGAGTAAATGGCCCTCCAGCAATTTCAAACGATTATGGGTTAGCATTCCCAAGCATTTAGTTAGAAATGAATAATAAAAGCAAGTAAAACAAAATAACAACGATCGGCATATCGTGTGTACGTACGACGGACGTACACGAACACCGTCGCTAATGTGATAGCTGGGTCCTACTTCTGCCAAGGCGGAATCGACAAAAGTTTGCGTGCTCCAATTAAAGTCGACCAAACTGTTATTTGCCATGTAAGACAAGAAACTATTACTCCAAGCTTTGTGACGAATCTTCCTCCAGCATGCACAGACTACACATATACTAAATGCCGAGAGGGAGAACTAAGAGATTATCGTATAACATGAAAGAAAGCTCACAGATGATAATTATTGCAGACAGTTGCCAAATACATAATTTTTAGAAGGAATTAGTCACGTAATAAACATAGATTTATTTAGTAGGTGTCCTCTTAAAAATACAGACTGTGTTTTCATTGTATTAACTTTTAGGCAAAATAATCCAAATATAGACTGTTTTCACTGCATTACCTTAGAGGCAAAATGATTGAAATTCAGTCTGTATTTTCATTGCATTACCTTTGAGGCAAAATGATCCAAATATAGACTGTTTTCATTGCATTACCTTTGAGGCAAAATGATCCAAATATAGACTGTTTTCATTGCATTACCTTTGAGGCAAAATGATCCAAATATAGACTGTTTTCACTGCATTACCTCAGAGGCAAAATGATTCAGATATAGACTGTTTTCACTGCATTACCTTTAAGGCAAAATGATTCAGATATAGACTGTTTTCATTGCATTACCTTTGAGGCAAAATGATCCAAATATAGACTGTTGTCATTGTATTACCTTTGAGGCAAAATGATTCAAATATAGACCGTTTTCACTGCATTACCTTTGAGGCAAAATGATCCAAATATAGACTGTTTTCATTGCATTACCTTTGAGGCAAAATGATCGAAATATAGACTGTTTTCACTGCATTACCTTTAAGGCAAAATGATCCAAATATAGACTGTTGTCACTGCATTACCTTTAAGGCAAAATGATCCAAATATAGACTGTTTTCACTGCATTACCTTTGAGGCAAAATGATTCAAATATAGACTGTTTTCACTGCATTACCTTGGAGGCAAAATGATCCAAATATAGACTGTTTTCACTGCATTACCTTTAAGGCAAAATGATTCAAATATAGACTGTTTTCACTGCATTACCTTTAAGGCAAAATGATTCAAATATAGACTGTTTTCACTGCATTACCTTTACGGCAAAATGATTCAGATATAGACTGTTCTCATTGCATTACTTTTGAGGCAAAATGATTCAAATATAGGCTGTTTTCATTGCATTACCTTTAAGGCAAAATGATCCAAATATAGACTGTTTTCACTGCATTACCTTTAAGGCAAAATGATCCAAATATAGACTGTTTTCACTGCATTACCTTTGAGGCAAAATGATCCAAATATAGACTGTTTTCACTGCATTACCTTTGAGGCAAAATGATTCAGATATAGACTGTTTTCACTGCATTACCTTTGAGGCAAAATGATCCAAATATAGACTGTTTTCACTGCATTACCTTTCAGGCAAAATGATCCAAATATAGACTGTTTTCACTGCATTACCTTTGAGGCAAAATGATCCAAATATAGACTGTTTTCACTGCATTACCTTTGAGGCAAAATGATCCAAATATAGACTGTTTTCACTGCATTACCTTTAAGGCAAAATGATCCAAATATATACTGTTGTCACTGCATTACCTTTAAGGCAAAATGATCCAAATATAGACTGTTGTCATTGTATTACCTTTGAGGCAAAATGATTCAAATATAGACTGTTTTCACTGCATTACCTTTGAGGCAAAATGATCCAAATATAGACTGTTTTCATTGCATTACCTTTGAGGCAAAATGATCGAAATATAGACTGTTTTCACTGCATTACCTTTAAGGCAAAATGATCCAAATATAGACTGTTTTCACTGCATTACCTTTAAGGCAAAATGATCCAAATATAGACTGTTGTCACTGCATTACCTTTAAGGCAAAATGATCCAAATATAGACTGTTGTCACTGCATTACCTTTAAGGCAAAATGATTCAAATATAGACTGTTTTCAGTGCATTACCTTTAAGGCAAATTGATTCAAATATAGACTGTTTTCACTGCATTACCTTTAAGGCAAAATGATTCAAATATAGACTGTTTTCACTGCATTACCTTTAAGGCAAAATGATTCAAATATAGACTGTTTTCACTGCATTACCTTTAAGGCAAAATGATTCAATATAGACTGTTTTCATTGCATTACCTTTGAGGCAAAATGATCCAAATATAGACTGTTGTCATCACATGATTCAAATATACCTTTTCAAGAGGCAAAATGATCCAAATATAGACTGTTTTCACTGCATTACCTTTGAGGCAAAATGATCCAAATATAGACTGTTTTCACTGCATTACCTTTAAGGCAAAATGATCCAAATATAGACTGTTGTCACTGCATTACCTTTAAGGCAAAATGATCCAAATATAGACTGTTTTCACTGCATTACCTTTGAGGCAAAATGATTCAAATATAGACTGTTTTCACTGCATTACCTTTAAGTTAACATGATACATATATTGTATCTTTATATTAAAGAAATTATATGTATTTCAAATGCGCGAGCTGCATGCAGTTTTATTGTTAACATGTACGACTGAGACAAGCTTTTATTTCAAAGGTAAATGACTCTAAAGACGCGGTCGGTAATTAACATTGCGATTTGTGAACCATCTGAAGCTTACAGCACCAGGCCTATGATTCTCGGTAAAGCCTTTGGATCATTTTGCGGCGACATTCACTCGTAATAATGCTTACAGTGACTTGATACTTGTATGTTCTAGTGTTTTTATGCGCCTCAGTGTGTGTATATATTTATGTCTGTGTATCTGAGAGAGAGAGAGAGAGAGAGAGAGAGAGAGAGAGCAGTTATAAACGATTTCTCCGTAACTATTTTTTGCCAGAAAGAGAAATAAATATGATTGTTGGATACAAGTTTTGATGCATGCTTTTTTGATGTTGCATCCATTGTATTCGGTTATATTATTTCCTTTCACATTTGGAGAAGTGGCAGCAGGGTATCAAAGATGATATAATTTCTGGTTATTTATGAAAAAATATTGCCAAGCACATAAAAATGAGTTAAATTTTTAACTGGGAAAAATTTCAGCCATCAATTTACAAATCCATAAAATTATACAAATGGAATTGGACAATAGACTCAGAACTGAAAAGTTTGATCTCAACGTGATGGTCAGATTCTATAGATTTGACTCGTAGATTTGATCTCAGCGAAATGGTCGAATTCTATAGATTAGACTCGTCGCTTTGATCTCAACCTGATGGTCAGATTCTGTAGATTAGACTATTCGTTTTGATCTTATCATGATGGTCCGATGGTCTTGTTCTATAGATTAAACTATTCGTTTTGATCTCAACGTGATGGTTTGATGGTTATGTTATATAGATTAGACTAGTCGCTTTGATCTAATCGTGATGGTCAGTTTCTATAAATTAGACTAATAACTTCATTAACATGCTGCCAAGAACATGTACTTTGAAGGAGAAAATTGTAGGTGTACTGAACATCATTTCAAGTGGCTTTAATGATAACAAGAATTAGGATTTAATAATTTCAAAAATGTGAAAGAGCTGATATTCACACATAGAAGTCAGAGTTTATACAGGCTAACGGATTCCAAGAAACTTCGCTTTTAGAGATCTAATTTTGGATCTTAAGTAAAATAGTTGAATATCAGATAATTTATTTCTGTAAAGAGAAGAAAATGGAGTGGAAAAAGTACAAAACCGGTAAAAAGCTTTCTTTTTCTTTATCCATTGTCAATCATGGAGCTGGCAGTCCAAGTCTAAACCAAAGAACACCTATCAGCCTATACCAGAAAACTGTGAACCCAATACTGCTGTATGGGTCTGACTGTGAACCCAATACTGCTGTATGGGTCTGACTGCGGACCCAATACTGCTGTATGGGTCTGACTGTGAATCCCATACTGCTGTATGGGTCTGACTGCGGACCCAATACTGCTGTATGGGTCTGACTGTGAATCCCATACTGCTGTATGGGTCTGACTGCTAACCCAATACTGCTGTATGGGTCTGACTGTGAACCCAATACTGCTGTATGGGTCTGACTGTGAACCCAATACTGCTGTATGGGTCTGACTGCGAATCCAATACTGCTGTATGGGTCTGACTGTGAACCCAGTATTGCTGTATGGGTCTGACTGTGAACCCAATATTGCTGTATGGGTCTGACATTCAACATCAGCTTCAAATGAGAGATAAATATGAAATCAAGAAACTTAAAACAATTCAGAAGTCCTAAGAACAAACTCGCTCCGATATGTGCGAGTCTATGCTAGAGCTGATACTGAAACTAATCGACGTAAATTCCGATGTTTTGTTCTAGGAAACTTTGTAGCCTCCAAAACCATAATATCTCCCAACAGATATTTTTAATGTGACTTTTATGTTGTCGGATGGTAGATATTCTGTACAAACTGACGATGCTCCCGACATTTGGTCTACGCTTCAAAAGCATATCCTAACTGATTTACTCATAAACTTCATGGACCAGACATGCTTCCAAAGAAAATATCGGTGGAAGTTAATAAAGCTATTCGCAAACAAGATGATGTATTACTTCAAAATTGTGGATATCGTGTCTTATTGGTTTGAACTCCGATGATAAAATTAAGTCTGGTTGGTTTTGGTTGACCAAACGGCAGAGCAAAAGCGTCATCGGTTTTTAAAATTTTCTTTGTGTTTATTGTTTGTCCCTGTTGGATAAATTTGCCTTTGAGAAAGACTCTTAGGCTGGTTCGTTGTGAGTAGGTTTTATATTTATATTCTCACTTGCATATGTTCAGATACACGTACACACACGCTCTCACTCGGTATTCTCAAATACATGTATTTACAGGCTCACGCTCGTGCATTCTTAGATACATGTATTTACACGTCCTCACTCGGTATTCTCAGTTACGTGTATATACATGCTCTCTCTCGTGCATTCTCAGATGCATGTATATACACGCTCTCACTTGTGCATTCTCAGATACATGTATGTAATGTTCTCACTCCGTATGCTCAGATATATCTAAATACAAACAATTTTCAACTTATACATACATTCTCCCAGTCTTATGTGCTCAGGTATTTGTATATACACACTTATCACACACACACACACAAACACACACACACACACACACACACACACACACACACA
>JAECUM010027739.1:0-23962 GCA_016617855.1 Megalonaias nervosa
AAATTTGTAAATTTGTTTTAGACCGTTAAAAACAAAGTCACACCGACCGAGTAAAGACAATAAAATACTCGGTGAAGATGAGTTCAGATTATAGCGATACAATCCGTTTATAAGGCTGTTTATTTTGGGCAAATTTGGTGAATTTATCTCTTTACATTACGACAAAACTACTATATTGATTGACTTATCAAAAAGTTCCGAAATACTGTTAAGATGTTTTGTTTTAACATGAAATCAAATTATTTCCAAACTTGCTCAAATCTACCAAGTTTTCCAAAGCTTCCAGTCATTTTCAACCGATGGATAACATGTCGCACAGTCGGAACGAACTAAGAAGGGTCATGATTCGGACTATTACTGCTTTCACAGGTGAAGAGGTTAAAAATATGGCAAAGTCTTATTCATCAGAACGTCTTTCATTATGAAAAGAAAGTCAGAATTGATCCTTTACAAGAGCGCTTAGAAAAGCAAGACTTCAGTAAATATCGATTTTCTACGTAGTTTAAGTTAATAAACACGGTTTGTCACAAGTAGTTTATTTATCTTTACGTGATCATTTGAGCCACTTGTGCCAAGTTCTTTTCTTTACGTTATCATTTGAGTCACTTGTGCCAAGTATTTATCTTTACGTCATCATTTGAGCCACTTGTGCCAAGTATTTATCTTTACGTCATCATTTGAGTCACTTGTGCCAAGTATTTATCTTTACGTCATCATTTGAGCCACTTGTTCCAAGTTTTGCAACTTCTTTTGAAGAGACGAGTTAGAGACTACGTGTCTATAAACTTTGCATAACACACTTGGTCCTAACCTGAATTTCACCAACTGAATTTAAACAGAATCGGTATTTAAACTTATGTATAGAATCCAGCGTTCTGATTGGCTGATATATAAGTCTAGGCTTTTGAATAATGAATGTTTTATGTCTCAACTTAACCATTAAACTTTTGTTGGGAAACTGCGTCTTGTGCTTACAAATCATAAAACTCTGACCGGTACTTAGAGATTAAGTTTCCGCTCCCAGCCAATCACCAGTGACTTTGGAATGTAAAGTCATCTTTGATTGGTCAACACAAAATCTCAAGTTCAAACTGAGTCTAAATGTTGTTGTGATCTCCAGAACTGATGTGGTGACGAAAAGCAGGATTCGAAAACTCTTATTGTCAGTTTTTTCATTCTGCTGCAAAATCGTAGATCCTTAATTGTGTCTGTTAATATTTAAACACTAAAACTTCGATAAATCAATCACTCAAATAATCGGATTCACAGGATCGATCTTTTCAGTCAAACCGTAATACATGTATTATGTCCACGACCTCGGAAAACTCGAAAGTACCGAAAACTGAAACCAAATGCTCTGACAGGAAGTGCTTCGACTTTTAGTAGTTCCCATGTATATTATTAGTTTTTGCATCGTTATGTTAAGGTGGCGTAATACAAGGTAAGTAGAGCGTGAAACCGCAAATGTAATCGATCCGTTGAAATTAGTCCGTATGGTCGGTCTAGTTTCCCGTATGAGCCTGCCTCATTCAATAATCCTATTTAGTTTTTTTTAGTGTTTTTTTACTGCACAATAATTCGTTCTTTGTATATGATACTCAGCTAGTTCTCATCAATAATATCCACCTGAACAGCAAAATGCCGACAGCCCAAGTGCGTGACATAAGGAGAAATCTTTTCCAGATTATAAACGCCAATTATTTTTACGCCTAGTTTGTTTCACTATACCGTATGATGCCTTGTAGATTCTGAAGATCCTTCCGAGCCTTTTATGGGCCATTTAGTAGATACAACATTGTGTTTAGTGGGGTTCTGCAAAACAGTCCCTCTCAACGCATTAATTATGACTCTTTGAACCGCATTTTTTTTCGCGAGAAAGAGAGAGAAAATTGGGATAAAAAACCAACACAAACGCCAATAATTTTGTTCAAATTAATTTACATGCCTGTGTATGTGTAATAAATATTTATTTATTTATTTATTTATATACACACCTTGGATACCTCCATTTTCAACACAAATGATTTTTTAAAGCTCTGCAACAACATATTTGGTGGTTACCTTGTCCTATATTGGTATTTTCTTACTTAACTTTAACTTGTCACAGAGACCTGGAAACTGTGTTATGAAGCTTGACATTCTACCAGGTAAGGTTATATTTCACAAAATTAAATTACAACGGAAAAAAAACCCACCGGTTTAACGTCGGTAAGATGATTTGTGTCTGTTTCATAGCTCAGGTCTCCATTCTGTCGCGTCTGCCTAAGTCGAGTGGTTTCTCAAGTCTCCAAGTTTTTGTTTTCCTTGCTCATTTTGAACTCAAATGGGATGAAAGTAACGGTTAGATATCGCATTACGCGGAACTACACGGTACGCCATATAAACACTGAGTCGTGATCAGCATACCATAGCCATTGATCAACGATTCTGATGTGACAGATACGATGTTTATACAAGTCTACCCGCTGTAAGAAGTGTAAGCCCGATACAAGGAAGAGACAGCTTGAAACTGAAACATACTTTCTTACCTGGATCAACGAGCCTTTGGTATGACAAACGTACAGCGGACAGCAGGTACGATAACCACTCGCAGATGAAAGAGGCAATGGCACAATAAATAAAAGTCCCCTGACTCTGTGTCAGTGAAAACGGTGTCCACAAATGTATAAAAAATGATTCCAAGTATTTCTCTGTAGTAACAGCGATTGTGCAGTTCGGAATTTTCGGACCTAGACATTCTGTTCAGATGTTATTTCATGTCGTAACAGCACGGTGTGATAATGGTACATAGAAGTTGAAAGTAAACGGAGTTATATGTGTTGGATGTAAAGCAGTAAACCGTTTGGTTGAAACTGGAATTTATGGATTTAACAAATAATATGTTATTTTCAATTAGGAAGGTATCTAGCCGGTGATTCCGTCAAGGATACTGGACCATACTTAAGGTATGTTTTCAATTTACTAATCTAACTAACTTATCAAACTTATTGGTCGCTATCCCCTTTCCTTGTCGAGGGTTTGGCAAACGACAGACTGTGAACTCTGTCAGCTAGTGCTATCAGGTACGTCTGATAAGACGAGAGATGACTGAAGCCTAACGTGGTAGGTAGTGGCAAAATGTCCGATAGTATGCCATGAGAAGTTACATTTAAAATGAGCGGTGACTTGAAAGCTCAATATCGGAAAACAGACTCATTTCTTATTAATAGAGCTGAGGACTGGGGCATACGGTTCTCATCTCGGCAAATGGATGGAACGTTAAACAAACATATTCGTATTTCACCCAATCCATAATTAATGGTCCAACTAAAGGTTTTATTCCGTCATTAATGGTTTTCGATTGCTCAGTAAAAGTTGATAGAATGTATTGTCATAAATTAACTTTTAAATCAAAGTTATGAAATTTATAATTATTTTTGAAATACAATAAAATGTGTACTTTATCTATATTCTATATGCAGATGAATCAAAGTAACAAATATTGCATTTCTGCCAGTCGCATCAGCAACTACGACACTTTAGATTTAAAAAGTATAGTTTTAAATTGCATAAACCATTCGTCTGTATGACGTGTGCGATATAATACCATCCGAGAATCTCATAAACGCCATATACATTCACTGTGTATGTTTTTGTAAAAAAAAAAATATTTCATGTATGTTTTGGGGATCTTTTTTTGTTTCAGTTTTATTTTTGTGCTGAACATTGACAACATATTTCTGTTGGTAGCTTAACAATTTCCCCGTAGCTAATTATGAACACGGAAAATCTTTTATGGACTATATATTAATATTTACAAACAAAAATCATAACTTCTATAAAATTATTTTGATCCGATTTCTCTCAAAACATATTTAATTACTTGGCGTTAAGGTGTGAAATTTAAGAATATAACTTCTATAAAGCAAATTTTAAATAAAAACGGTCTATTCATGGCATTTTCGCGTAGCTGTCCATATTAGAACGCTAAAATCGTCAATAGATTCTGAATTTTCTTCAAATGATTCAAAGAGAATGCAAAAAACTGTTTATATTATATTTTTAAAAAAATGAGTAACGTATAACATCCATAAGTAGGCAATGATTAACTTCCACATCGTTCCCACAGAAATTTGTTTTGACATTTTTGGGTAATTTTTCTTATTTTAAGGCTGAAAATATATATTGATCAGAAAACTTTTAAAAAATGTCGATTTTCCTTAACTTTGAAGTTGATTAATATTATCTTCCTGAACTTAAACCATTTTCCTGGTATTGGGTGATTCAACCTTCCAAGAACTCACCCTGGATAGAAGAGTAGTACTGGTACCTTAGTCAGTGGAATACTAAATTAGATATAGGAAGTACTAAATTAGTTATATATCTATCAATGGAGAAGCTCGGTGTGAATCCTGGTATTTTAATAATTTCGATCGTGTTCGTAGCATGTACACCATTAAAGACTGAAGTCTCAAGATTCTTCCAGCTCAAACAAAATGTAAGATCTTACCGAAAACAACGTTATATGTCCTAGAAATTACCGAAAACAACGTCATATGTCCTAGAAATTAGCGAAAACAACGTTATATATCATAGATCTTACCGAAAACAAAGTCATATGTCCTAGATCTTACCGAAAACAACGTTATATTTCCTAGAAATTACCGAAAACAACGTCATATGTCCTAGATATTACCGAAAACAACGTTATATGTCCTAGAAATTAGCGAAAACAACGTTATATGTCCTAGAAATTAGCGAAAACAACGTTATATGTCCTAGATATTAGCGAAAACAACGTTATATGTCCTAGATATTACCGAAAACAACGTCTTATGTCCTAGATATTACCGAAAACAACGTTATATGTCCTAGAAATTATCGAAAACAACGTCATATGTCCTAGATATTACCGAAAACAACGTTATATGTCCTAGATCTTACCGAAAACAACGTCATATGTCCTAGATATTACCGAAAACAACGTTATATGTCCTAGATATTATCGAAAACAACGTTATATGTCCTAGATATTACCGAAAACAACGTTATATGTCCAAGATATTACCGAAAACAACGTTATATGTCCTAGATATTACCGAAAACAACGTTATATGTCCTAGATCTTACCGAAAACAACGTCATATGTCCTAGATCTTACCGAAAACAACGTCATATGTCCTAGAAATTATCGAAAACAACGTCAAATGTCCTAGAAATTATCGAAGCGTAGCATTCAATGGAATATGACGCCATGCAGAATACAGCAACTGACTGCATGAGCTTGACACACAAATAAAAAAAAGTTCATGTCATACAGAGTTGTATGTTTTATAAACAAATTCACAAACTGGTTGTCAACTTTTATAGTAATTTCGTTCCTTCATTACCAACTGTACGATCACTTTTTAGCATCGATCTCTCCGAATGTCAGTAGAGGCTGCGATATTGTTGCTCGAGAAGGAGTGAGACGGGGGTGGGGTTGACTCTTGGAGGTCCAAATATAAACGGTGCATTTTAGATTTGTTCATACACTACATTTCCTCCTCACTGCTCTAGTACAGTGGTTCCCAAACTTTTTCGGGCTACCGCCCTCTTGGTTATCCTCAGCGCCCCATACCTTACCCCTTAAAAAGCATTATTCAGCATTAGCACCCCCTCGGTAATCCCACCGCCCACTTTGGGAACCACTGCTTTAGTAGAAGTTGTTGTTTTGGGTTAACTCCATTTTTCAGCACATGATAGGCTATACATGGCGGCCAGGATAACTAGCAATAGCATAACCCGGGAAAACCCCAGTAAGAACCACCGACCCATGGGAAGCTACTGGCAAGCTTTCTCACATACCCACATCGGTCGAACCCATGACTCAAATCCACGCGGACAGAGATGGGTTGGCAGTGATCGGTAACTGCGAGCGCTTTAGACAATTTGACCATTCGGGGACCCACTTTTAGTAGTTTGATAATCTCGAAGGCAGATGCAAATATATTTGTAACTAAAACTGTTCTTTGGAGTAATGCAATTTTATATCCCATAATTCTTAATAATAATCCATTATGTCAACATATATTAAATGTTTTAGATATATCACGGAATCACACACTGAAGTGCATGCTCGTCTTTTACATTGCGTATTGAATGGTGAATATCTAAGAGTTGAAAAGAATAGAGAGGCCTGGTAAATAACGCGATTGATATATATTTACAGGAAGTTATTCGGATGGAAATAATTCTAAACGTGGTTTAAAGCTGTTCTTCTGAATACCACGACGAAATTGCTGTCGAGTGATATGGGTCGGTGAGATATGTTGACATCTTATGAATTTGCCTTCGTTTGTCAGCTATTATCAATATATTTTCATAGATGAATGAAAGCCTCAAGAGGGATGAGTACTTTGTTTGTAAAATCTGTTTAAACCCTATTCAACAGTTTTCTTGTTACGATAGCTCCATGGCAAGCCCTGTCGTGCCAGATGATATAAATGAGATATATCTCGTTTTCACTGAGCATTTTCACTACAAAGAATGTAATGGAAACTTTTTCTATGGTTAAAAAATTGCATGGTCGGAGTTGCCATAATTTCGTTCCTTTAATTCATTTTATTAGAAAACCGGTTCTGCTGCATCTTTTTTCATTTCCTTCCATAACGCTGTAAAAACATTAAACACAACGCCGTTACAACAGCAGAAAATATTACTTTTGGGGCCTGACAGCATATCCTTTATGTTACCCGTCAGCAGTTTAGAAATATTGAGATTTGTGAGGAACTCTGACAGGTGTTCATAATAAAGTAAACATACCAGTTCCCTTACACGTATTGCTCCATTTTGAATGTTGACCGATATTTTCCCTCGCACAATAATAACTCCGATTAAAAACTGTCTGGTCTGTAGACATTGAGGTGTCTCATAAATGCACCCATCCCATCCAATTAGTGTATTAATCATTCAGGTAAACGTACAAATGCAGTTTAATCACCAACAACTTAGATGTTTACAAAAATATTTCATTGACACATTTAGCTGAATGACTAGAACGACAGAACTCTATCAATATGGAAGCTCAGAAAAATCAGCTATTAATTACAATATATTAATTCAACTTACATTTGTAATTTCTTAAAGTTCTGATTTATCTGTACACTGCTTTAGAGCCCCAGTACACCGCAGTATTTGTGCATATACCCCGATTCGTACCACGGAATATAGAAAATATAATAAGGACCAACAATTTTAAATTTCTGGGGCAGTGCTTTGTGGTTTTTTTTTTTTTTTTTTTTTTTTCTTCTTAATTCCCTGCTCTCAAATAGCTGTAAAAATCTCTTGCTCTAATTCAGAGCAAAATAAAACTCTATATTAATTGAAACAAATTAATTATCTTGAGATAAAAGAAAATTAAACAGCTCGGCCGGTAACAGAATCGCAGACATTCTCACCCGCCATCCACCGAAAATAAAATGGCCATTATCTTGTGTATGTCGGTTGTTGCGTAAGTTGTCATCTAAAATCTGTAACTAAAGTGGGTTGATTAAGATGATACTACAGCTAACAGCATTGTGCTGACATTAGAGCCCTTGTTGATACAAATGGGAATTGTAGATACTGAAGCCTACATGTTACTTGCTATATTATTGATCTAATCGGCATGGGAAATTTTAAGCGGGATGCTAACATCTAGGAAAGGTATTTATCAGAGAGGGCCAATAAACATAACACACACTGGCTCAAGAAACGAGAATATATTCGGTGGACTGGAGATATTACGTAAAATTCAAACAGAAAACAGCTGCTCTCCTGAAAATCTTAGGATGATTCTCAGTCTTACAACGGAGACCGCTCCGGTGGCCTAGTGGTTAGAGCGTCAGCCTCGGATGCGGGAGGTCGCGGGTTCGAACCCCGGCCGAGTCATACCAAGAGGTTAGCGTTAGGACTGGTCAGCCTGGTGTCAGCATAATGTGACTGGGTGGTACATCATGCCACATGTCTGCGGCATGATGCCCCAGTGCTAACATCACTATAAACTGTCACACTGCAGACATCGTAGCGATATGACTGAAAAATTGTTAAAGCCACGTTAAAAATCTAAATCACACTTACAACGGGATACATACACTTCACACATTAATATTCGCTAGTAAATAACTTAAATCTTTTTTCCTTTTTTATTTTGAAAAGATTCCAGAGTTGGATTTGACCCGAATATCTTTCACAACAGCCATTTGGCTGTCATGCTGGCTTACGTGACATGTATCAAGCATGTGATTAAATAATATTTGAAATTAATTTGTGATGAATAAAACCATTATGTAAAAGAATAAAAATTTTGCAAGATTTGTCAAGAAAAATGAAAGCAGTTAATATCACTGAATATGAAAGAAGATTACTCGCGAATTTCCGTAAATTCCTTACTGACAGAAACTACAAACGTATCATTACATTGAGAACGTACCGTAGTAAGTACCACCGGATAAAATACAGCGGAAACCGGTATACCAGTAATATCGCCCACCTATGGATGTCATACATATAACTGACCGATTAGATACGGAGATTGGTTCATTTGAAGAAGTTATTTAATTAGTATCTGTCCTGATAGCTCATTCAGCATCATTTATAAATAAAGTTCGTGAAAAACGTTGCTTGTTTTGGGAAAAAACGTGTGCCATGAAATGCGTGGTAACATTTTATATCACAATTTTTTGGGGACCCAAATTTTAAATGATTGGTGAAGTACTCGTATTGAGAATTTTACACAGGAATGGGATAAAGGTCAGAGTTAACCGAATGTACTCACGTACGGAAACCGTACGTTACAGTTAAGGATCTTCAAGAGTTCCTCAAACAGAAATAAATAGATTACAACGATAATAAAGCTGTCTCTTTTCCAGCAAGGTTTAAAATCAGTATAGCTTTTATGAGATTTCCGATGAGTAGTGTATTGCTCCTTATTTTTACTAAGACAGAGAGCCCTAATTAAGAAGAGATAACTCTAATGCAAAACAGTTATTTAATTTCGAAAATGGTGGACTACAAGTCTCTATATTGTATATTTAAGAATCATGTATGGTTCGCTTGAACAGAAGACCCCCTCTTTGTATATCCCCTTTATGTTTTTGTCCATTATAATGGAATAGAACAATTAATCAATTATCGATATCCAGCAGTCAGGCCCCAAAAAAGTGCCGCACGACTTTGTTATCTTACTAAAATTTTACTGCTGATTCTTGTCTCCTAAATTTGAGATCCCCAGTAATTGGTTGACACGAATCCTAATATTAAGCTAAAGCTGAAACGTATATTTTTCTTCTCCAGGTCAGTCTGTGTAATGTCATTCTTGTTTGAAATACCAGCTTGAATGAAGAACAGTTTATATATCTTCATGTTATACTATCCTTCGGTAATGAATCACTATCCTCTTGATTTTCCTCTTGCATGACATATATATATAGAAAAGTCCATTTCGGTTTGAAACACAGGTACTCTACATCAGTTTCCTGCATGTGTACTATTTTGTGATTTTGTCACTTGTAAACCTTCAAATCCCACCACACCCACACCCCGCCCCCAACACCACACACAGCCGTATGTTAATATAACTAGAAGTCAATGTTCGAAATGTGTATGTGTGTGTGTGTGTGGTTTGGATTTTCAACGTAGCTTTAACAATTTCAGTCATATCGCTACGATGTCTGCAGTGTGGCAGTTTATAGTTAGGTCTAGCACTGGGGCATCATGCCGCAGATATGTGGCATCATGTTCCACCCAGTCATATTATCCAAACACCAGACCGACCAGTCCTAACACAAACCTCTTAATGCTGAGGGTGGCAGCTGCTAATACCATTTTTATTTGTCCTTGAAATGATTCGGCTGGGGTTCGAATCCGCGACCTCCCGCATCCGCGGTGGACGCTCTAACCACTTAGGCCACTGTAGCGGTGAACTGCATTTCTACCAGCTACCCAAGCCCGTCTTCCTGATTTCTATAGACATTTGTATTGTCCACCTAATTATTAATCACTTAATAATTTACATCTAATCCCGCATCTAGGCTCATACGGGTTTTTATACTCCATAATATGAAACCAGTTGTAAATAAAATAAATAAACCGGTAGTTAAAAAAAGAATGGTATGACCCGTATGTGTTGTGACACGAAAATAGAAAGTTCATTTTATTGGTTTTTATAACATAGCGTACGGTTTTACTGTACCACGAAACACATGATGCGTCGAAGTTATATGTTCTGCAGGGGGGAACAAGTTTGACTTTATCACTCGCTGATAACACTTCTCATTTCTTCTCAGTCTGAACTTTGAACTAATCCCGAAAATTATCTGCCACCCTCTTTGTTCTCGACCTGTTCTGTTCTTTCATCCTTACCAGCCTAATTTTGTGACTCTCTTTCGTCCATTCCAAACTAATTTTGTTACCCTCTTCGGTCCATTTCCGCCTAATTTTGTGAACATCTTTTGTTCCATTCTGCTTAATTTTATGGTCATCTTTGATCCCGATGACAGAGTTTTCCCTTTGGAAACGAAGGATACGTCTTCCTTTGCAAAACCCATAACGATTGGAGATCCATGCGCGGGACCTATGAGTCCATTTCTAGGTAATACCGGTATCTTCACATGTTAATTATGCACTTTAATTATCAATTTCTGTCTCCTTCTTTGAGAAATGTCTGAAACATTAAATGCAGATGTAGGAAATCAATATTATATATTGTTTTACATTACATTATTAAGTTTTATTTAATAATAATAATAATAATAATAATAATAATAATAATAATAATAATAATTATTATTATTATTATTGTTGTTGTTGTTGTTGTTGTTGTTGTTGTTGTCTTCCTGTCCTGGAGATTTAAATACCAAATATCATTTGTACATATCCTAAGTAAAACTTATATATTTTGATTAATTCTTCATTGTCCTGGATTAGTCGGTAATTATGTGATTGTTTTGTATTAAAATGCATATTTGACAAACAAAAACAATTGGATTACCTCTGTCAGAAAACTCAGATATTGCATTACTTCGTTTTCTTTTATCTTCCTTCTATTTTCCTATTTATATTGGGAGTGGGGGGAGGGGCCTGGTGGCCGAGTGGTCTAAGGCCCTGGCCTTGCCTTCACAGGCATCTCGCCTCTGGTCGCGTGGGTTCGAGTCTCGGGCTCGGCCAATGTGGGTATCTGAGAAAGCTTGCCAAAGCTTTCCGTGGGTAGGTGGTTCCTACTGGGTTCTTACTCTACCAAATACACAGGGGTTCGTTACAAAGAAAATTAAGAGTATCCGTCCATGAATCAAGGGATGGGAGGGTCTAACCTGTAACAATATAACACAAGGGAAGACACGAGTCCGCACCCCTCGGTAATTCCAACCCTGCTAGTTTATCCTAATTGCGTCTGCTAATTTCCAGCTTAAGCCAGTCGTAATCAAGAATAGTTCAATTTTCAAAACAGCTTGACACACTTCGTTCAGTTTGTGACATATTGAAGAAAATGCAATAATTGTTCGCCGATTTTGACGTCTGGACAAGTACTGTCCCCGGCAGTGCCGTTTGCATCCGGATAGTCTTGGATTTCACCATTGACCGAAAGGTTAGATTCGAAAAACCTCGAGTCCGCCGTAAATATCGTTAATGTACATTGTGATGCGTTTTAATTTTGGTGGCAAAAATAAATATTCATTTTGGTAAATTTGGTGCTGACTGCTGGTTACATTGTTGCATAGTGCATTGTTAACTCTTGAAACATACTTACTGTTTGAAAATACATGTCAATACTTATTGTAATCACTTAAACAGTTATAAATTTATAATATTAATTATATTCCGAACATTCTCACTCACTCATCTAACCTTTCGATCAATGGTGAAATCCAAGACTATCCGAATGCAAACGGCACTGCCGGGGACAGTACTTGTCCAGACGTCAAAATCGGCGAACAATTATTGCATTTTCTCCAATATGTCACAAACTGAACGAAGTGTGTCGAGCTGTTTTGAAAATTGAACTATTCTTGATTACGACTGGCTTAAGCTGGAAATTAGCAGACGCAATTAGGATAAACTAGCAGGGTTGGAACTACCGAGGGGTGTGGACTCGTGCCTTCCCTTGTGTTATATTGTTACAGGTTAGACCCCCCATCCCTTGATTCATGGACGGATACTCCTAATTTTCTTTGTAACGAACCCCTGTGTAACAACCAACCAACCAATTCATATGTGGTACATGCAGTGGCGTAGCTAGCATATTTGGGCCTTTATGCGGGTCTCTATGCAAAGCTTACCGATGGACCTCTTCTGATATACAGTGTAAAAAAAATATAATAATAATTCGTGGGCTCCCATGCTTTGCATACCCTTGCTATATGGTAGCTACGCCCCTGGCTATATCATTCTTCGATTTCAACGTTCAGTCGTGGTTTGAACACATAGTGTCGGAATTATTGGTACAATTTTAAGTTTCGAACTTATGGCGAAATAAACATCTTTTTTTTTTTGGAACGGTGCCTTTAGATAACTTATCATCAAGATCCTCTCAGTCGTGTTTCATCGTGATTTGATATTCAGATCGCAAAAACGTTGAGGAAATCAACAGCTTACCTCAAGATAACCATGTTGCTTGTGGTAACATCTTATCTCACGTGAGTTTCTACCCGACTACCTACGCAAGAGGTGTGTTTGACACGGCTTGTGTTGTAAATTTACAACAGCTTGTAAAAATGGGTTGTTCTGTTAAACCGGTGCAAATACGTTTAATATCTTCAGTTCTGCGTAAATCTGAACAGGAATTTCTCTTCACGCTTACACGTAGCCCTCGTGTAAAACTCGTCGATATCATCCTAAAAAAAAGAAAAAACGAAAAAAAACAAAAACGTGTAGTTCAATGTGCCACTGAAGTTTAAAAGTAAAGATAATAAAAATGACGATAACATATTAACATAAACCCCAGTAAGAAGAAAACCCATAAATCAGTTAAGAAATTCTCGAGAGTCAGTGTCACGAGTTCAGATGATGTTATAGGATAAAAGAATTTGTAATATTTTTACCTCCAAAAATGATCTTTTATAATACAGTCTAAACTTAATTTTGTTCCTATTTTTAGTTATGCTGGTCATACATCAGAAGACCGTATGGGATAGTCTGTTGTCTGTCGTCCGTCCATCCGTACGCACAGGTTTGTTATCGCTACTCTTCCCCAACTTTTTGGAGGGTTGCCCTGAAACGTTGCGCACACATTCACCCCATGGTCTACGTGGTTCTAATGGGGACTTCTACAGATAATTTGAACTTCTGAGAGAATGGTGGATGTAAGGTGGAGTTGTTTATATAAGCAACATGCACAACTGAGAGAATGTTGGCATTGCTGTGTGTTACTTCAATGTAATGTGGCTGAAATTTCTTTGGACATTGTAAATTGTGGAAATTGTATATGATCTAAGTACACAGCTAACTAAAATGCCTGTACCCTTGTGCTCAGCCTGAATTAGTCTAAAGTACACTATCTTTAGTAGCTATTAAAATAGGGAAAAGGAATTTTGCCAGACTAGACAATACCAGCTTCTGAAAGTGAATGAATTGTTAAATATGTCAAATGTAAAAACAAAATGAATCGGCTGCTTATTTACAATTTACCTCTGAAATCCAGGAAGTAAAAATGACTAAGTGGAGCTTGCAGTTTTTTGAAAGGTGCAAATCTGAAGTAAGGCCAAGCTGTATACTCTATAACCCATATTACATACATCAATCATACACCAAAGTAAAGAGAATTAAAAATTCTACATGAAATACATCGGATTGAAGCAGCGAGGGAGAAGCGTGTTGACATCTGCAAGTGTGCTTCTGTTCTGTCATTGAATGTTTGAAATCATAATGTGGGAAAAATACGAAGTCTTTCAATGGCAATTATCGAAAAGACGCTATGGAATATTATGTTTATTCCATTTTGAGTGCAGTAAGGAAGATGTAATTGCACTTGGAATATAGTCGAAATTACAGTACAATTTCGAAATGTGTAATCAAGCTTGAGAACCAATGATATGGCTCATGTAATTTGGATTTGCAGAACTAAGAAAGTACATTTTGAGGAAATTCAGGATGTAAAACTGGAAGTATATATTTTGCCATTCTTATTACCAGCTAAAGAAGACAGTTTATGTCTTGTCACTTGCATGTTATTTGTAAGGACCCTGTCTGGCGTCTATAGCTAGCCTAAATCCGAAATATTGTATCAAAAAGGTTAACGCGGAATGTGCCAAAGCAGTTGGTATGTGGCAGTCCACGAAACATCTGCTTTAGTTCATTCAGAAACAAATTTAATCAACCAAAAACGTAAAGCGTCTACTACGAGAGTGTACATGATTTGTTTACAAAGTAGTTCCTAATACACTATTAGGTACAAATGAGTTCAATATGAAGTCAAGCGCGAGTGCAATATCGTAAAATATTGCACGATTCTGACAATGTAAAGTTAACAGAGAAAAAAATGAGCATATAATATTTTTGTTTATATAATTAGGCCTTAGGTAGAATAAGAAAATGAGCATATAATAAAAAGTTTACTGCATTTGTATGGGAAAATATGAACTCTTTTTCTCAGATGGATATACTGCACTTCCAAGGTCTTGCAGTATTTCCATCCAAAAAAGTCGTTAATAATTTCCCATACAAATGCAGTAACCTATAAATATTGAATTCCTGGAAATTCTTAACGCCAGTAGATGTCAGACCCTTCGAGAGACTCTTGTTAATTATAAAGATCTGAAAGATGGTTCCACACATTTGTATGGTTATTTGGATAAACTTAGCAAAACTGGCAATTTAAATTTCTTCTAATGTCAACATTATAACTGTATGACCTTATTCGTATTTTACTAGACACGTCTGAATTGTCATGCTAAGAATATAATGAAACTGGAGGTTTTTCTCGTTGATGTTTCCAGAAACCGTCTCTTTTGACAACAAAATTTAAACTTTCAGTTTTTTTTCAGTAATATCTGTAATATTTAATCTATCTCACGTATTTGAATCCGGGTGCTAATTTAAATGTATCTTGTTCAAATTAATAAAAATAAAGCATCTGCGTACTAATAAAGAAAATTTAAATTATTTTAAATTTAGATCACTCATCTGTAAAGTCATCAAAATCAGGAAAAGATAATTCTGTTTTTGGTTGAGTTGTTCGCCCTGAAAAGTCGTCAAGTGATCATAACTTCAAAACTACATGACAGAGTTTCAACGCTGTTTATATTACGTTTATCCTCTTTGTTCTTATTCTTAAACCTCGGTGCCATTTTAATTGACATCTTTATCCTAAACCTGAGTGTTCTCTCTCTCTCTCTCTCTCTCTCTCTCTCTCTCTCTCTCTCTCTCTCTCTCTCTCTCTCTCTCTCTCATAATTTTCTCCTACATTCATTTGCTCTTGACTGACACCTCGACATATGTCTCATCTGGTAAATTACAAAGAAGTATAAATATACTGTACAGATGCTTTCGATGTTCTCAGACTCACGTCCCATTAATTCTTTTATCCGATTCTTGATCCCGTAGAGGCAACATATTTGTAAGGAATGGATCTATCTCACCTTCATGTGATTGCAATTTGGACAATGTTCAATAACTATTGAGGGAGACATGATTGTATTTCTCTTTTAAAGCGCACAAGATGCAGTTTTCAATTACTGTAAAAGTAACTTTCACTTATGTACATATCAATTTCCACACACATGCACAGACGATCGCACTAGCAAAGAAAAAAGCAAAAATGAGCCAACCGGAACGAGTCCTTAAAAAAACGAAAATAAATATTATATTGTCGTAGAGAGTTCAAATGTAAACACTTACAGCACTGGTATTAGAGTCAGAGTACAAAGTGACTTGTTTACTACAGCGTTTATTGTTGCATTGCAGGAGGGCCCTTGCTTCTTAGGCGATATTTGGATAATCTTTTTTATGCTCATTACGGTTTATTATTTTGGTACAAAATATAGGCTCATGTACAAAGACTCTGCACGCCATTTATTGTCATGTACCAGCATCTCATATCACTGATAATAACAAACATTGCTTGTTCCAGGCGAAATTTGTGGACACAAAATTACATGTCGATTCGTACCATATGGAGTAAGATAGAAAACCTGTACCAATCATTGACCGTTATATAACAAAATGTAATAAATTTCCTATATAGCGTCCCTTTGAATTTTGTCCATGTAAAAGTTATCTGGAAGATTCAAATTGCTGGACAGTGTCCTTTGGCATTTTGTCCATAAAAATAATGTGGTTCCAGAAGGTTCAAACCGCGCGAACGTGTAAACTGTACTACACTTATCAACCCAAATATGGTAATGAACGTAACAGAAGGTTGTGAACTGTGAACACATATTTTGTTTATATTTCGGTTAAACATTATCTTGATAAGTTGAAAGTGTCGTGATTAGGGACTTTTTTGGCGAAATATAGAGCTTGACTTTATTACTTTTCGTACTCAAAGACAGACAGATAGACACATGCAAGGCTCTTAGGAGGACGTTGTTTAAAATTAACTTAGGTTTTTGAGAAAATTCAAAATGATTAATCTTTATTAAGTACTTACTGAAATTTTTAAATTAAATGTAATGCATGGCACACGTTGATGGCACATTCTTTGCCGAAAAAATAAAGTTCTGACAGGGGGACATTTCCAGGGTATGCATAGTTCTGACCGAAGGGGGATTTTCAGCGTATGCATGATCTCCTTGTCTCGTATCGTATCACTGTGTCGTTGAGTTAAGATGACAATAAAATCCTTTCGGTATTCGTCAAAATTAATTTATAAAATTTATAAGTTTATTAAAGTGATTTCTTTTTATCTCAGTCCTGACGATAGTTTCTTATTAATTATAACCCATGGCACACGTCAATGACACATTCTAATCCTAATGAAACAAAGAAGCCTTCAGGGATTTGGCCATTTCTGCAAAATCTAAACCAACGAAATTGCAATAGTATCGAAAGGTGCGTTAAATAAGCCATGCTGTGTTACAAGACGGGTTGAGATGACAAGAAAATCCTTTCCGTATTCTAGAGAGGAATGTTGACGTATCTCGACATAGACGACTTTAAATGTATCAGCTTTATCGAAGTATGTCATTGCGAATTAATCCTCTCGAAATATTCTAAAATATTCCACTTTTGTCCCATGAAGTTTAAAACAAACACGTAGTCAGCTTCATTTCACATGTGATTTTCAAATTCCACAATCAGATTCTTTAATCGAATAAGTCGAGTGACGAAGACAACCAACGATGTATTGACAACAACTTTAATTTGAATATTTCGGAATCAAGAATCAAACTCGAAGTAAAGCTCACAATCTACCAAGAGTCAAACAAAATGATGAAGTACATTCGTTATTGAAAATAAAACTTCAAAATGGTCTGCTGACCAGATTATAAAGACAACATTCAGCTTATATTAAAGATGAACTAATGTCTCCTAAAAATTATTTTAGCTATACTGGTCATAGGCCAGAAGAACGTACCTGTTGTCTGTCGTCTATCGTCCTCAGGTTCGTTTTCACAAGTCTGTTATAGTTACTCGTCCTAAACTACTTGGAGGATTGCCATGAAACTTCACATGATGCATTCATTGATGGTCCTAAATGACAATGGTGCCACGTTAACATTCAGCATGTCCACAAAAGTAGCTCACTGGAAAATCTTGTTATGGCTGAAAAATGTCAAAGATGGGTTTAGCACTCCACATTTAAAGGGAAGAAATGGTCTCATCTTGAATGCCTGGAAATCCCTTTCAGCCAATGGATCGTTGGTCCTACTAAGGACTCTTCTTCATAGTTGCTTCAGTGTCGTCGTAAAATATTTTATTGATAAAGGTTATCTCTCAGAACAGCAGCAACAACAAAACATCAACAACAAACAAACAAAAATCCCCAAACGAACAAACAGTAAATAAATAATAAAATAAAATAAAAGACAAGAAAAGAAAAGAAAAGATTTCGCTTTCATCTATTATTCTAACATTCTTCTGGACATTGTTCATTAAATATTTGAATGTTCTTTACTACGAATAAATTTACCAAAGCTTGGATTGATGTTGGAAATTTACCGTGGCTGAAACTCTAGTGCATATAGAACAAGCTATGAAAGCTTTTGCAAATAGCTGTATCATGGGATTTGATTTATGTTAGAGTAAAGCTAGCAAGCATCAAATAGTTAATACTGTACAAACGTAAAGATGTCTGAAATTTGTTTATTTATGGGCTGAAACTCATTTTTCAAAATCCTCCAATTGCCATCTGAAAAGATTGGATGGCAGTAAGTACAAAGGAAAATCGCTTGAGATAAGGTTGAAAAGTAATCTGCAACTCTTATGTCGTCTGCAGCACGCCATTCTTGCAAACCATATGTCGATCGTAACAGAAAGCAGTAATCCTATGTTTATAGCTCAGTCGCTTGTTGGATTAAAATTGTAAAATATAATACCTTTGACAAGAAATATTGATCACAGTGGCCCATGGTAGGTCTCTGTATCTCGTAATAAATATGAATGATTTTGACTTCGCCCATTATGCAGGGAGTTCGGTGTCATTATAATGCCATTATGCTCATACTAGTCTTTATGTAATTGTGAAGACCCGGTCACGACACTGTTGCGTTTTCAAAGGACATCGATGGGTTCGTTATAGTTTTGTTGGTTGAAGTAGTTCAACAATTGTGACGATTAATAGGGAGTTTCTTTGATTAAGGTAGCAGTTTAATTATTATTTTTGTCCTGGCAAATGAATTTGTACACTGAAACTGTGAAACCTTCTGTGCAGAGGCGGAGTCGATTTCCATTTTGTTCTTCTAACATTTCGTCGTCAAATTTATTTACAAATTTATATATTTATTTCATGTTTGCATGCAATGTATTTGTCTAAAGCCATTATATCTTAGCAAAATTAAATCACATTAAAAAAAAAATAAAGTACCATTCTGTCGATATTGTGCTTGTGAATGTTTAGAAACGTATGTCATGTATAAAACATTAAAGGTTTTTGGCTTGATTTCTATTACGATTGGGCTGCAAACAAATGAACATGCTTCTTTTTTCTAACTTGCAAATTATTTTTGAAAATCCTCTAAGTAGTTTTCATGTGTTTTTATTAAATCGAATGATGCCGAGTAAGCACTGAAAAGTTCAGCTTTGAAATTGGAAACACACATTTATTTGTTTAACAAACGAATACCAAATCCAACTTGAAGTGACCGTTTTATTTCCGCCCGCGTTTTGATAAATCAATTAGCCGACTTCAGTTGAAGGCCACTTGACGTTGAACAGAATCACAACTGTTTAATTTTAGCCTTTACTTTAGATAACATCGACCGTGAAGTATATACTCACGTGTCTTGATTGAGACATCTCTAGTTTCAGCAAATAGGTGAAATTTGTCCATGCCATGGACCTTACAAATAAAATTACTTTTCAAAGGTGTGAGTCACTGAGTTGGACAAAATTTCACCTGACGATTCATTCATAATGTGTTCCGAATTGCCCAGCTTGTATAGGAAAATATTTACTGAATCGTGTTCCAAATTGCCCCAGCCTGTATAGGAAATATTTACTGAATCATGACCGATAAACTAGGAACGACGTAAATTGAGGTAGGGTCCATTAGGTTACACTGGTCAATTGTGATCGATATTTTGGTCCTTGGCATTGACTTTTCAAGTATATATATACTGCACATACTAAACTGGTATCCATATATGAAGAAGCTGAAACATGTGTTTGCGTTTTTAGATTTTAACGCAGCTTTTACTAATGCAGTCATATCACCACGATGTCTGCAGTGTGACAGTTTATAGTGATGTCTAGCACCCGGACATCATGCCGCAGACATGTAGCATCATGTCCCATCCACTCACATTATCCTGACACCAGGCCGACCAGTCGTAACACTAACCTCTTAAAGCTGAGCGCCAAACGAGGCAGCGGTTTGAACCATTTTTACAAGTCTTTGGAATGACTCGGCCGGGGTCGAACCCATGACCTTCCACATCCGAGGCGGACGCTCTAACCACTCAGGCCACTGGAGCGGTTTAAAGAAAGAAACTGAAACGTGTCAGAGACTTTCAAAATATATTCGGTTCGATCAAATTATCTTGACGATGGGATCGATTCACACATGTGAATTGCTCTTATCGCTATTGTGCAATGAAAATGTAACGAAATGAGACGAATTTCTCGCGAGAAATTACATCAATAGATAAGAAGTGTGAGAGAGAACCTTGGTGTAATTATTATTCGAATACAGGGAACCTGTGTTTAACTTTTGTGTAGTTCAAACATACATCTGAGCTTTAATCAGAAAGTGACCTCACGGGCGAGTTATGGTGTCAGTCGTCGTAACAAGAGGGCTATTTTCCTGATAGTTAGTCACGTGATTTGATAGAGAGGTGCTAAATTCTGTCAGTAATGGATGTTCATGGCCAAATGTTATCATATTTATCCGCTGTGAAGTGTGTCAACGATAGATCTCTGTGAGCCTTCAAAGCATTTCACAACTTTGCTTCCTTCTAATAATAATATCAAATATATTTAATGTGGCTTTTCTTTTTCAATGAATAACATTAGCTTATTTGTGTGACACAAACAATAGTTCTAACAAGCTGAGCTAAGGCACATTACATTGCCTATAGGTTACGAGAAACAACCCATCGACACCGAGGATCGAACTCGAGACCTGCAGAATAAGACTAAGACACTCCACCGACTGAACGCACATTTCTTTGATAGATATAATAAGTTCTGGAACCTTCCAGCTGTACGTCTGTAATAATTTGTATAATGAAATGGAGTAATATGGAGCAGTGAGCAATATAGTTGCGCATTATGTATATTATATGATGTTTTGGTGTTGATCTCAATAAATGTACATTTTATTTCTTTTTTCAGGTAGAGGCCGTGGAATGTTTAAATGAAATAGTCAGATTCCACAGTCATTCAACGAAGGATGTTGCGTCAAAAACAAACTTAGTAACAAAGGTAGTTCCACTCTACATTTTAACCTTTTTTAAAATTTGCGACCTAAACGTTTGCTACATATATACTCGTATATAAACAATGTTTCTAAATTTACTTTCTATGCAAACTTTTCACCACTTGAAAAATACTCGGACATCTATTATTCTTTGCATTTTATAAATATTAGCATGATTCTTAACCGTATATGCTTTTCAGCCTAGAACAGCCATTTCTCAGTGTATTGTCTAGCTACGTCATTATGTTACAACATAGAACAGCCCAGGCCCGGCCCTAGGATGTGCGGAGCCCAAGGCAGCAAGCGATGAGCGCGGTGCCCCAAACGACAAAATTCGCTGCGGAGAAGCGCGGGGCCCAAGGCGGTTGTCTCGTTCGCCTTGTCCTAGGGCCGGGCCTGGAACAGCCAGTTCTCAGTGTATTGTCTAGCTACGTCATAATGTTACAGCATAGAACAGCCAATGACAGTGTATCGTCTAGTTATGTCATAATGTTACGACATAGAACAGCCAGTTTTCAGTATATCGTCAAGTTACGTGATAATATTACAACACGAAACAGCTGATTCTCAATGTGCTATACAGCTACGTCATAGCAACGTCATATTGTTACAATTGTAATAAAATCGTCTCTGCATAATTAATATAAACACAATTTTCGTCATTACATACGCCGCAAGTAAATGTAAATTTTAAAGAATTTACATTGATTAATGAAAATGTTGCAATTTTCTTTTGGCTTTTTGTTTTACGGAATGAAATTTTATTCGTATTTTTGTTTCATTTTGCTATTAATTACAGTCATATTTATAAAACAAATTTCATTAATCTGTGACAATGAATTTGGGTCTTAAAACTCAAGTGACTAATTAAGCAGATTAATAATTATACTCTAGACAACTATCTGTAAGAAGGACACACGGCACTCATTGTATGGAAAAATGGGAACCAGTCTAGAAATGGGTGGAAAAAGATAAAGTCGAGCATATATGGGTTTGGCTGGCTAGGATTGGTCGATAATAGAAGATAGCTATTAGTAAAAATAATCTTTTGAGAGCTTATCCTAGTTGTAAGTGATAAAAACAGAGACATTGTTTTATTGATGGAATTTCAGTCCTTTAAATGACTTGAGGTTGGAACACTCATTACTAAAATTAGCACATGACCCTTTAATGCGGAATTGAAAGCACATGTTTCAAAAAACATGTATGTCCACAAAATACCCCGGCTCATATGATTTGCTCTACACAGAAGCTGTCATCCAGAATGCATCTATGCTGATAATTATAGGTTTCATCATGACCACTCAGAAATTTCAAGTTATTGGATTTTTAATATCATGGTGTTTGCATAGTTTTAATATGGGAAATTAATTAGTACCGTGAGTCCAGAAGAGTTCTCCATTACCGGTGAAAATAGGTCAGTAACAGTTGATTATGTTTTTCTTTTTAGAGAGTTCTCATGTGCAGATTAAAATGATGAACTAGATCTAACCAGTATTATACATTCTTAGTGCATCCAACATTATCTTCCAATTCTTCATTCAGTTTTTTTTTTCCTGAAAATATGTGGTGCATGGTTTCATTAATGACAATATTCTGTAACTATTATTTCCGTATTGTTTCAAGATTTAGGTGTCTTAGCTTTGGAACTTGTTTCGTCATTTTCAGTACAGTGTGGTGTTTAAAAAGGGAAATAATCGTGGTGCTAATATATAATAACAATGAAATAATGCGTGATGAACGGGACCAATATTTATTTCCGTTATTATCACCTTGCAACCATATACTTTGTTCCCGAGTCCAAAAATGTGATTTTTGCCACAGCCTCTGACGATTGTTGGAAATACAAATTAAATAAAAGCTCAAAAGTTCAGTTTTAAAAAGTTAAAACTTGAAACATAAATACTCATTCAATGAAAAAAAAAAAAAAAAATACGTAAGTTGGTGCAATGATGAAGTAAGTGTCAAAAATAACAATACCGTCAGTAAAAAAACGTATTATGTATTTGACTACAGTCTGATAATATGGAGCACCTATCTTTCGACCGGTTTTGTGGTAAAAATATTGCCACTCCAGCTGTGTTTAATTTTCCGATCGAATATTTCACTGGCGTTTTGCGTGTGATTTTGATAGATACTGAGAGATATAATGCGATGACTAAACTCGTACCTTACTGACTAAACTTGTACCTCCACTGTGACTAAATTTTACACCCAGCTGCGTAAAATCCACTGCTATTGCCTTTGGGTCTAAGAGCACGGGAATGTGCCAGAGGACAAAATTACCTGCCTCACGTAATTTGTAACCGAAAAGAATTCGATCGATGTGTCTGTCTTGTCAATCGGTCTCAGTCAGTGCATTTAAATTAAATCATCAAGTTGTTGGGCGCAAAATATGTGACTCGTAAATATCAACAAAACATGCAAGTAACCCAACATTTCCGATTTGAGACTACGAATATTGACCTGTATTTTCGCTGTAGTGCGAGCTATCAAATCAGGAATACACACTTACGCTAGTGATATATTAAGGACCTCAAGTTACCTTGCAAAGTTTAAATTACTGTATTCGTAACGATGGAGATTGAAGGGGATTATGTTTGTCTTAGCGAGGACAAGGATCCATTTTCAGCCTCAAGGAATGTCTATAAATACGTCAGTATTCTCTCTCTCTCTCTCTCTCTCTCTCTCTCTCTCTCTTATCTAATAATTGTAATATTGAACGATTTGTGATTACTATTTGTATTAGGGTTTTTTCTTTTTCTCCGTCTGTTTATTATGCATGAATACATTTCACTACTGAAAAGGGTTACCGCACGTCGTCTTTCTCCGAACCTGTCCTCCTTTTCGGTCCTTGATTAAATCTCCGTCTTGCCGTTTTTTTTTTTTTTTTTTTTTTTTTTTTTTTTTTTTTTTTTTTTTTTTTTTTTTTTTTTTTTTTTTTTTTTTTTT
>JAECUM010027740.1:0-14040 GCA_016617855.1 Megalonaias nervosa
TGCACAAGACAAACTCTAAACTATTTACCAAAACAAAAATGGCATCTAAATTCAAACAAGAATATCAGAGTCAAATAATCATAATTATAAAATGTACAACAACGGCAGACCAAGTAACTGTCGAAGTTATTCCTGCGACGTTTCCTAATTTCAGCCATTTTTATATAATATATAATCCAACCATTCAACAACCATGGGAACACAGTTGCAGTCCACCCTTCTGCTTAATGAGAATAACATAATCTTGTAGGTTACTTGGTGTAATTTCTATTTCAAGGTTTTAATCCAGCCCAAATTCCTTTTCTCTCTCACTCCACATTTCTGCTTAGTTTGTCCATTATGCATGGGGTGGGGGTGGGCGGACAGAGATCAGAAAGAATTGTGATGAAGATGTGTACCATATTAAATTCATTTAGAAAACGAAGAATATTAATACGTTTTATCGTTATTTTCATACGTCACTAATGATTAATATGTGGAAATTCGTCATTGATCTAGAATCAACTGCAGACGGTCGCTAGAATGTTTATATATGCGTATTATTGCGCCATGGGCGGATCACAAATTGATATACCAGTAGTATTGGTATATCAATTTGCTTTATACCAACACTTTAAATGCCATGTTATTTTTAATATATATATATATGGTTTTAATGATAAAAGTAGAGCAACTTAGCAACACTTGGATAGCTACGCCTTTCACATACCGGCGCATGGAAATTAATGTGGAATAGAAACTAAGCCAACTGACGAACCAACAAGAGGTAATTAAAATATTTTAATATATTTACAGTTGGTCTAAGCCATTATTCTGCTTTAGCAACAGTACAATCGACCATAATCTCTCTCTCTCTCTCTCTCTCTCTCTCTCTCTCTCTCTCTCTCTCTCTCTCTCTCTCGGGTCGGTTTGACTTTAAAACTCTGTCTCTGACTCTGTCTTTCTGTCTCTGTCTCTGTCTCTCATCCTTTGGTCGGTTTGACTTAACTTTTACCATCATTCATAAGTCCAGAGATATTGTGCGATGACACAAAATAAAATCCTCTACGTTCGTCAATTCATAGATTTTAGCCCGTATCTTGCTACTATGGTCAAGAGAGAGAGAGAGAGAGAGAGAGAGAGGCCTTTGGACATTTTCATATTCAAATAATAATAATCGATTTTTTAGAACATTATGGTATGTTTAAGAAAAAACAAAAACATAACATTAAATATATCACAGTATGTGTACCACGTAACCGAGGAATTTATTGCTTTGCAACATTGTATCATTGATAAACACTGTAGATAAATCTCAAGGAAAGTGCACACGTATCGTTACGACGAACCATATTCTTGTAGGTTACTTGGTGTAATTTCTATTTCAAGGTTTTAATCCAGCCCAAATTCCTTTACTCTCTCATTCCACATTTCTGCGCAGTTTGTCCGTTATGCATGAGAGGGGAGAACAGAAAGCAGAAAGAATTGTGATGAAAATGTGTACCATATTAAATTCATTTAGAAAACGGGGATTATTAATACTTTTCATCGGTATTTTCATACGTCACTAGTGACTAATGTGTCTAAATTGATCACTGATCTATAATCAACTTCAGACGCTCGCGAGAATGTTTATATATGCGTATTATTGCGCCATGGGCGGATCACAATTTGATATACCAATAGTATTGGTATATCAAATGGCTTTATACCAACACTTTAAATGCATGTTATTTTTTAATGTATGTGGTGTGTGTATATATATATATATATATATATATATATATATATATATATATATATATATATATATATATATATATATACTCTTTTCATTATTTCCCACTTTTTCACTTATTGACTTTAACTTAGTTAGTTGAAGTATTTATGTCATTTTTTTTTTTTTAAATCATTTTTACGTGGCAATTATCTTATAATGTCGTTGTGTACATTTTACCGGAGAAAAATGCATTACAGGTTGCCAGCATTCTGTTTTAATTTGGAACGCGGGGAGTTGAGAGAGAGAGAGAGAGAGAGAGAGAGAGAGAGAGAGAGAGAGAGAGATTTAATATCCACTCTCTATCCACTGCTTTGCTTTGTTAACAATGGCACATAAATCTTGTTTTAAAAAATTGCTGCAACACAACGAAGAATTAATATGTACAATAGATGTACATAAAAGTATTAGTAGTTGGAAAGCAAATATCCGCTTGGTGGGCAACTTTGGAAAAACTAATTACGTTAGTAGTTAATTAATCAACGAACACATGATATTTATGGCTCAAGCATACATAATACATGCTGAATACCAGTTATATGTTTATAATATTTTAATTAATGATAAAAGTAACATTTTGCAATTCATTTTTATTTTTCTTTTGTTTGTTTGTTTTGTACAAACCTACGAACCGTGACAGTTCATATGAGACAAATCTCACGTTCTTGTGACCTCGCCATCATAGATATATAATTCGATTAACTGCCTTTTATGATGTCAATACTGCATTAATGTCTCCCTGTATATTTCTCATTTTGGGAAAATGGATATAATAACACATCCAATAAATCTGAAGCAATTCCCCAGGCTTGAAAACTACCGAATCATTATCTCCATCGATGCCAGCAAGTGCGACACGTCATTACAGAAGATTATATAGCTGCGATGCCACCAGTTGTCATGCAGCTATGAATAGTTGGGAGTCGGGGGAATTTCATTTTGTACATCAAATACTTTGTCAGGAATAAACATTTTAATGGAATGAAACTTTTCATCTGATGACATATTTTCAACATCTCAGTGGGAATTAAATTCCGATAATGTTTCTATGGAACCAGATTCAGTATGATCAAAGTACACCAGTCTATGGTCAACAACACAAGTATTATCTGAGACAAAATATGATATTGCATTAATAGCTCCCTTTTAGTCATTTTTTTTTCTTTACAAAACCTTAAGTAATCACTGGCCCATCAGACGGTAATAACTGCATTTATTCCTACTATATCGAACCAAAATTCAGTTTGGAGACCTTTGGTGTATCATTTATGGTAAGGGAGCGTGCATTAATCACATTTTCACCAGACTTTCTCTTACGCAGTTAAATCGCCAAAGCCATGATTTGATGTTGATACACACAGATTAAATCCTAATGCTTTTGTACGCATACATTACGATATTTTCCTAAGAGATTATTTTGAAAAGCACTCTTTATGTAGGAAATTTATGAGCAGAATTATTAAACGACTCAGTTTGAAAACTATTGTTGCTAGCAGGGCTATCGGTGTAGACTTGAGTAGCTGGTACCAGATTTTTTTCAAAATAGATACCAGCAAGCTATTTCTCTTGAATTAATAGCACTTAGTATTCTCTCTATCCATCTGTTTGCTAGACTCAATAACTTCAAAAACATAGAAGCTAACTTGTGTGAAGTAGTGTCGGTGAATGATACAGTTAGGCAGCAGACACAAACGTAGTAAAGAGAACACATAGAACAGTCTATCGAAAAGATAGCAAGAATTTCTAGAAGCGACCGACGCTCTATTGGCCAAGAAGAAGGTATAGAAAATCACTGAAGTCATTTTCTTACCCACCCAGACCCACCTTTTGGACTTGCATCCAGACCTGGTACACATCTTTTTACACTGATTTACGTTTATAATAAATGACAAATCATTAGAGTTCAAACTCTGAGTCATGACAAGCGACCTTGAAATTTAATGACTTTAAAATACACAGGTTAACTCGTTTGAACTATTTCCAGTGAATAATAAATTTAGATAGCAGGTTAAAATTCAGTAATGAGGAGCCAAAAAGTGTATGCAATCAAATGGTGTAAAATCCGTCAATTCAAAAAAGCATCTTTGAAATTGGAAACATAACAAGAAACATTTATGTAATATCATGGCTGATTCGTTTATTACCATCACCTAATGAAATACACCATGTTCTCTCGGACATATTTTGTTTATTTCCATCGTTGGACGAAAAATGGAAGAACAAATCCGTCAACACTCGTTGCGTTACTAATGTTCACAACGCATGAGAGCAGCATCCGAACGTGACTATGCAACGTATCTTTTCTATTTTGTTTAAATACTATTAGATACAAAGTTTGATCAAAAGTCACAGATGCATATGGAACTCCTCTTTGGTGTCATTGTATAACATCGGAATATAATGTATATTTGGATATTGTTTCTCTTGTTTCCCTTGTTAACTGTGTTTGTGTCCATTTCCCAGATTTCTTTCTAAACCCCACCGACTCTTAGGATTCACAAACATGGCTACTTTGCAATTTGCTTGAAATTTTTTTTATTCCGCTTGGAGACTATCAAGAAAATCTAGAAGATCTTTGTCAATGCATGATCAGCGAAAATATCCAAGTCATTGCCAGATGTTGTTATCCTAGCAGTAACATAAATGATGTCTAAATCGTTACTCATTGATAATATTTGTATTATTTACGGAATTAAAAATACATGGCATCAACTGTTAATATATACTTCTTTGAGGTTATACGACACAAACATATCAGCTTAATAGAATCAAGAGAGGAAAAAACAAAACACAGTAAATAATGTCAGATAAATGCGAACTGGATACTTTGTGGTTGATGCATTTGTACCTTTGACTACAAGTGTTTACAACTGTTGTTATCACCAAAGTGACTGTGCATTACGTAATTATATGTTTATGGTAAAGAAAGAAGAAAGTACATAAACAAATTCAAATCAACAAAAAATTCTATCCTTCTATCCTTCTACAATAAAAGTCAATGGATTACACATAAAGCGATTTCAACTACGTATTTTTACTAATAAGTTTTGTTTTAATGCTTTTACAGTTCTAAGTTTTCCTAACTGAGAATTACTTGTCGTCTGTTTTCTTCTGTGCATTATTTTACTATTCGCTGTTTTTGTTGAACCAACATTTGTATTCGTTATCTTCATCATCATCAACAAAATTATACCTATCTCACATTAGGAAAACAATGAACTCAAAATGACTTTGCATAACTTTGTATACTTTTTGTCAGACGTTGCCTTGCGTGTAATACAATAACTCCATTAGTACGTTTTGCCTGTTTATAAAAACCCTACCCCCACCCCACCCCAAGAAACGTCTGAAGAAATATTTAACCGATTGCCATCATATATGTAAGTATTTTATTTGGTACATATTTTCTGCAAGCATATTAGGTAGAATTTCGAGAAAAAGTGATTTAAATGATTTCTTCTCTTTCTTTTCTCTTCCGCGAGCCATTCTACATTCCATGTCTGTATCTTAACCGATCTGTTTTTATTTTCTGATTGCAGCTACTAAACGACTTTGTCATACCTTGTATCTGATCATCATCTTCAATGTGACATTGGTGTTTGCGTCTTCTCTTTTGACTGTGGTTGTGCCATTCTCTGTGCCGAGGTTTGCGTTATGTTTTCAATCTGTTCTCTCATTAGAATGGTCAGTAGTGTTACCTGGTTTACATTTATGATTTTGCTCAACCGCCATCAATATCGCTTTATTCCATCAGGCGGCACGTACTTTTCTTACTTTATCTATTTTAAAATTTCATAATGATTTCATAATTTAATAATTTCTTTATTCAAACCACGACATCAATGTTTTGATTTTCATGCAAAGGAAGACGAAATAATTTACTGAGTAACATCAAAATGTTTTTAATTTATTTAATTTATCTATTTCTAACTTGAGTATATTTTTAGGCAACCTTAATATATGTTTTCAAATTTTGATCTCCAAAAAGATCAACAGTTACAGTGCTTATACTATTCAAAAGTGTTTTCCATTAATTCATTTTTTTTAGTTTTGGTACGATGTTGTTAGTCTACATAGATTTATTGTGCATAGTTTTTTTTCAAAAACATTGATCGTGAAAGGGAAAGATGAAAGAAAATATTTATCTATTGATATCAAATTGAAAGTGCCAATAGAGTTGACATAAGTTTAAACATTTTGTACTGAAGTGTCAAAGTCGAAACACATAAAGTTACACATAGTATTGAAGTGTCAAAGTTTACACGCATGACGTTAGACTTAGCATTGAACTATTAATATCTAAACGCATGTAGTTACACTTAGTATTGAAGTGTCAAAGTCAAAACACATATAGTTACACGTAGTATTGAGGTCTCAAAATGTAATGAAGCTACTTTCTTTTAACTTCTCAATTTTTCCCAATTGCATTGCATCTTCAACCTTGATTTCAAAGCATCAGTTCGTAATTTTGATCTAATAATATGATCCATATCAATATAGTCATATGCTATTTGTATAGAATATTTTGTTTCCATTTCATAACATGTGTATAGCTGCCTTGAATCATTAATGTTTAATAACAGATTTATTATAATTTGCCATTGTCTATTAGCGTCTAGTGAGCCTTATCTGAAGTGTATCAACTTCAGAGTTATGGCCAGACAGTTGTCCTTACAACAGTAATGGAAATATGAAATCAAACATTTCAGCCTCACTTAGTACAGATACAAGTTATGTGCAGGTTTTACTAGTTATTCTCATATGACGTCATGCAAGGGAGATAAGCCTTACTAACTAAAATGGACTATAGCAGTCAAAGCACTGTCTATATTCGCGACATAGTCACCTTCCACTTTGCTTCTGTACATCTGCAACGTTGGCCGTATTCTGAATTGTTTCGGCTCATAAACCCTCTGAAACATTGTTAGATATTGCATGTATGGTAGGGAGTAATTAGCCTAGAATGAAACATACGGGTTATATACGGCGTAGCTCATGCCCATGACTGTATGGACTCGAAGGGTTTCAAGGAGTTTATACCTGGTTAGAATCAGGGAAACATGAGTTCTGTCCTTTAAAAATATGAGGAACAGGATGATGAAACGTGGACTTGTACACATTTGTGTTAACGTTTGGTGATTATTTGTTATTAACGTTTGGTTTTCTCTTTAGCAATGATACTAATACCACTGAGTTATACGTTATCATAAATAAAAAGGCGAGATAATTCGGGTATATTCAATATCCGGAAAATTGACCATGAGTGGAAATAGAACAAAAATCAGCTGTATCTCGCTTTGTTTTCTGCGCGTTCTCAATTAAGTTTATATAGTTCTTCCAGAATACATTAAAATGCAGTAAAGCATCTCTTTCTAAGAGGGGGTATATAATAAACAGACCTTTTGATGTACATATAGGCAATAATAATCTGTCCTGTTTGGTCAATATTTGAACCATGACTTAGTTAAACAGGTATAAAACAAGTTGACACTTCACGAATACATTCGGAAAGTATATACAAGGGACCAAATTTCAGGACATTTGAACACTGTATTTTTAAGGTAAAATGAGTTCTGACCATATTTTGATAGTAACTCTGTTAATGCGATAGCAAAGTCAACATCCTTGAATAACCTTCTGTAAACTAGCAGGGTTGCATTTATTGTAAACGCATATTGGTTTTATAATGGAACTGTAGTTAAAATTTGAATAAATCTGATAGTGTTTACTCTTGTCTGGAAATCGCTAGGTCTTCCAGAAATTCCAATAATACATTTTGTGAAAAGTCTTAATCTTTAGACCCTTATCTAGCTGTCGTTGGTGCCTCCGCTAAGACAAACCCAGCTTGCGCTCGATTATATGGCGAATCTGATTAACGTTTTCAATATGATCGCGTTCTGTTGTTCAGAGTTGTGCCGAACATCTAGAACTTGTCCATCTCTTACAGTTTATATTGATCAAATGAACCATAATAAAATATTTATTTTGCTAGCAGTTAAGGCTGGAGAGGGTTGCTTTGGACTAAATGCTTTAGGTTGAACCGTTTGCGTGCATTTAATGAATTAAAATCAAATATGCGGCTTTAGTCAATTTATTTATGTCAAAAGGCACAAATAAGTTGCCACCTCGGGAATAAAAATACTTTTTGTGCATTAAACTGGAACATACTAAATTATATCTAAATAAATGACTGAGATATAATGTTTTGTGGATTTATTGCTCATCGGCAATTGCACAGATTAAAATGTATAGCCTTAGGATGCTGAAAGTACAGATTAAAATCTTTACCAATAACTTGCTGTTTAAAGGGAAATACAGATTAAAACCTTTACTCATAGCTTGCTGTTTAAAGGAAAGTACAGATTAAAATCTTTACCAATAGCTTGCTGTTTAAAGGAAAGCACAGATTAAAATCTTTACCAATAGCTTGCTGTTTAAAGGAAAGTACAGATTAAAATCTTTACCAATAGCTTGCTGTTTAAAGGGAAATACAGATTAAAACCTTTACTCATAGCTTGCTGTTTAAAGGGAAATATAGACTAAAACCTTTACCAATAGCTTTCTGTTTAAAGGGAAATGCAGATCAAAACTTTTACTCAATGCTTGCTGTTTAAATGGAAATACAGACTAAAACCTTCATATTCTTATGAGTGGGATGAGCGGTTAGAGACCGCTCCTTTGATAGGACCTTTAGAAGGTTGTACGGAATAAAGATCTTTCTGGCCCAAGCCTTGTGTTTTACTTACTTTGCAGTAGAGATAGGTATGGAAAAACAAATGATTCACCTGAGGGACCCCCACTACGTCTTCGTTACCGATGAAAAGAGTCCAGTCCACGTAATGTAAGGAAAGTTAATAGACAGGTTAGATATGCATCGTAGATTGGATTCTTGCGGTCGTGCCATCTATCTGCAGGTTTGCCAGGAGGGCTTGCATCTCATCTTCGTTCAAAAGCTTGACATTCATGGGCCATGATACTTTTTTAAGAAGAAAGAATAGTTTATGGTTTTATTACTGTATCACAGTTTTAAGAAACAAAACAACAAACTTACATTCCCTGAAGACAAGAGCATCATATTTTCTGGTTTTTCAGTGCCCTTAAATTTGTTCAATAAATCCATACATCAATTGTTAGTTCCTTTTGTTACAGTATTTATTGTAGCGCTTTACAAATGGGAAGAAGTTAATATCGGATTCGTTTATATTATTTCTTTCTACTGCCAATTCTTGATTATCTGATATGGGGATTATCTGGATTATAAATGCCTTATTCCTTTTCCGAACAATGTGTTGTTATCATCTGTTGATGAATCAAATTGTGTTCCGTCAGGTAAGGTAATTATGTGAAAACCTATTATGACACACCTTTTTTCAGTTTTAGCTAATTTCCAAGTAGAATATGGCGATCAGTATAGAAATAGCTTACATTTACAGTAGTGACTTTCGTATCCTTGTATAACATTGTGAATACAGCATAGTGGGTAATCTTTCATAGTAATCATCTTTCTGTAGCACCGAAAACGTGTAATTCTTCTAATCATTTACATTTGTATACATGGATTGAAACAAAAAAAAAAAATGGTTTTTGGTGCAGTTTCGTTACATAGTGTCAAAACGACTTTTAGATTCATTCGTGGTGAATCAAGTATGACGTTTGCTTACGTATCATTAACTGCCACATCGCCAACAATTCTCTCTTTTGTGAAACAGTCAGGAAAGAGGGCAATTCCAATCCTGTACTTGCTGATAGTGAAATGGGTCACTGAATCTGAAATAATCGTATTGCGCTTGAGACAAATGTTTTCCAAGCCTTAATACTGGTTTACCTCCTTCCACAACTCTCGGAGGGATCCGCGTTAGTTCATTTGGTTGAACGTCAGACTTGTAATCAAAGGATCGCAGGTTTGATACCCTCTCCGGCTGCTCGAATCGGCAGCCGCTGTGTCCTTGGGAAAGGTACTTAATTGCCATTCCACAACATGATATATGAAATAATGTGATAAAAGTGAGATTAAAACCAAGAAAAGAAACATGTGACTTCTGAAGCTTCTGCAAACGTAATAGTAAGAATAACAAAGGGACATAATGGTCAATACTGAATTAGTATTTGAAAATTAAGTGGTATTCCAATCTTTTACAATAAACGGTATACTGTATACTGTATAGCTTCCAGAACAAGGTTTTATTTGTCACACTAACCCACTCTTAATTTCTCAATTTTTCAGTTGTTTTACGTTTTCTATTCTGTTTGTTATTACAAACACTAGTAACCACAAATCTGTGTAGGTCTTGAAAAGGATGTTGTCAAACGATCTCTACAACCGTAAAAACTAATTATATCTTTAATCACCATTCTTAAGTTTGTGTAATGCAATCTATATACCGCATTCAGGCGCTTAACATCCTCTGGTGTTTTCTTTTGTTTTTGAGGAGTTATGAATTATTGCTAACTCCGCATTTATTCTATAAATTTATTATCCTTTAGTTTCCGTTAGATCCATTATAATGAAACAATATGAACAGATACTGACTTCATTACGATACTTGTCCATCGGATTTTATTCAGTAGAGTTTTATGGAGTATGATAAAATTAATATACGTGGTGGATATTATTTAGTTGTAACATTAAGCTTAATAATTGTAGCAGATCATTGATTTCGTTGTGTTTCAAAGCGACTACTGCCAGAATCCAATATTGTCTGCGAATGTAAATTTTCCTTTTCTCTTTTGCATTGAATTTAATACCATCTGGAGACTGCTGACTTGTTAAAAAAAATATACTGATACTCTATATCTAGGTAATTGTTTTTTTTATATCCAACTCTTATTTGTATTTACCGATTTCCTCCGTTAATTAAGCCATCATATTACTAAATGCAAGCAAACAATTCTTCTCATTTTTGTGTGTTTAATTCAGTTTTAAAAGAATTTAATATGTTGCAAACCCTTGTCCCCAAATCCTTTAAGTATTGTCTCGATAATTTCCTATTTTGTCCAAATGTCTAATACAACTCGGTAATACACCGATGTTGTTAACAAAATATCAACATACTCTTGGCTGCTCTATTCCATCTGTAGCTGATATCGATTGTTCTATTCCATCTCTAGCTGATATCGATCGCTATGTTCCATCTGTAGCTGATTGCTCTATTCCATCTGTAGCTGATATCGATTGTTATATTCCATCTGTAGCTGATATCGATTGTTCTATTCCATCTGTAGCTGATATCGATCGCTATGTTCCATCTGTAGCTGATTGCTCTATTCCATCTGTAGCTGATATCGATTGTTTTATTCCATCTGTAGCTGATATCGATCGCTATGTTCCATCTGTAGCTGATTGCTCTATTCCATCTGTAGCTGATATCGATTGTTATATTCCATCTGTAGCTGATATCGATTGTTCTATTCCATCTGTAGCTGATATCGATCGCTATGTTCCATCTGTAGCTGATTGCTCTATTCCATCTGTAGCTGATATCGATTGTTTTATTCCATCTGTAGCTGATATCGATCGCTATGTTCCATCTGTAGCTGATTGCTCTATTCTATCTGTAGCTGATATCAGTCGTTCAATGCCATCTGTAGCTGATATCAATTGTTCTATTCCATCTGAACTGGTACTGATTGCTCTGTTCCATCTGCAGATTCGTCTCATTAGTTCAAATCAGTAATATACAAATTATAAATTTGCTCCCAGACTGCTTATCATTTTAATTCTGTTGTATTTTATCCCGTGCATTACTTTGTTTTTAAACCAATTTTTTTCCGCAACTGTGACAAAATATTAGCAGATATCTTGTCATTTAAATCTCTAATACTAGTGATAAAATCGTCCATTTGCATTTTAATCCCTGTGCTGTTTTTAATTTCATTATTTGAGTCTTTATGTAATTGTTCACGTTCAGAATGCAGATTATTATAGTCGTCCGGGGATTTCTTTTATTTTGTTCAATTATTTTTCTTATACGTCGATCGCAGAGTTTGTCAGTTGTTCAGTTCGTTACAAGTAGTGTTTAATGTTAGGTTTTCAACCTGCTCGCTATCTTTCAGTTTGTTAAGTTTACATTATATTAGATAAAACAATGAATCTATGTTTAAACAACTTCTCTGCATCTAAGAGCCTTTTATTTTAATTCCGGTTTTATTCTGCCACTAATGAACTGTTGTATTAACCTTCACTACCACTCTATTCAATGCTGCTATTTTGCTGGCTACTTGTCCCATCTACCTTTTGATATATTTTAAATGGTAAGGCTACGAACTATGAAGTAACTGAGTACGGTACATTTACTGCAAACTGTCTGTTAACTGCATCAATATATTTGCATGATTTACTAAATTAGTAGTATTGGTGTTATTTAAATTTAATTGACTTACCTGTTGTTATATCTTTTTCTTCTGCTGAACGAAACATTAAAACAGTATGAAGACTTAGAGATATCCTCACGTTTTTATTGTAAAAAAAATGTTCAAACATCAATTAAATCCTGAACTATTAAACATTTTATTTGCATTTTCTGTTAATTATTTTTTTTAGAATGAACCCTAAGTCATGAAGGTTCATTATCAAACTTGTTCAAGACATTGTTGAGATATACACGATGCCATGTTGATTTAAGATCCATTCTTATTGTTTAGGCAGTAGTGTCGTAATGTATTACATGTAGAAAATTATGTAGTGGTTATCTGATATATTATTGAGATGTTGTTACTAGCCAAGCATAGTTTATAACCTTATTTGCTCAAATTACAAGCTTACTGAAGTACACAAATAAAAATACCGACATTTGATCGTCACTCCAAGGACATGGAGTAATATTAATCGACTTCATCAAAATATTGCTAACATTTTTAAATTCAAGCCAATTTGGATTCAGATAGCTTCCTATTTGTTAACGCTATTATGCACAAAAGCCATTACAGTAAACAAAGCTTTCCAGGCACCTCCGAGGTGTGGCATAAATGCACACATGTACTATGTTTTAAATCGTGATCTATTGTGTATTTGTGGAAATAATTCTTTTCACAAGCTGTCTGTGTTATAAAACATCTACGTATTTACTTTCAACCTTGAATTTTGTTATTAAACACATGCAAAATGCTTTCTATATAAACTCTCATGCCAATTTCGATTTAAATTTGTTACATTATTTTGCGTTATCGTGTTCACATGTGTCGATCGACGCTGGACCTCGAATATACAAACAGGAGAACAGGTCGTCATATTTAAAAACTATACTGGCTTTAAGAGAAACAGATATAAAATTTACTGCTGAAAATGACGAAAATTGATGAAACATTGCAACATCGGGTAAAGTGATAACGGCGTTAAAACAGAATAGAATAATATAAAAGAACAGAGAATATGCAGTGAAACCCAAACGCGCATGGATATGGAATAAACAACATGTACAATAAGAAATTCAGTTGAATGCATAATTCTCTTCGGCGTCTAGAAATTTAACAAAATGTAAAGGAGGTTGAATTAACTGTCATCATCTTTCACGTTGCAGAAGCGGCAGAACATTTGAATACTCAAAATATTCCAGCAATTTCTTCATGGTCTCTCTAATAATGTTAGGATGCAGAATACAATTATGCTGCTTTATGAGTTTTGGAAAGTAAACATAAAAAAAATTAATAAAGCTGGAATGACAATTCTCCACTCGTTTGAATGTATAACATTTCTTCCTATTATTTTAAAGTTACTAATATCTTTAATATGTTATAAATCAAAGCATCAAAGAAGCATTTCAACTGCGACTGTCGGAAACAGCTACGATCCCCAAGACCCTGGCTCACTTGTTCTGTCAACGTCCCAACGATTCTTTCTGACGAAAATTTAATTTCAAACTTTAATTCGTTCTCAAAGTGTCAATGATCTAAAGGATCAAAAATTATGACACAGTATATGTTGTCTCAATGCCTTATTCAGCTTGATGGGACTTTTGAAATATTTATGAAATTTCACACTAAGGTCGAATACTAATTATTAATAATGACTTCCTTCTTTTATAAAAATATGGCACTATTCTTTTGAAAATTGCTACCTAAAATGTAAAACCACTTCAAATGTTAAGCATATGATGTGTTTATTCCAAAAATTCATTGTCCTTTCCTGTGTTAGTTTGCATTTTCCAAAGAAAGTGCTTCCGTTATTTAGATGAGAAAAAAAATCAGATTTTAAGTTTTGATTTAATAGCCGAGTAACGATATTGTGATATTTGTTATAATAACCTGGCTGATTTACATTTAGTTTTGGTTTTATTCTTTCAAGGGTA
>JAECUM010027741.1:0-20697 GCA_016617855.1 Megalonaias nervosa
AGATCGTTAATCAGATGGCAGACTGCTCCTGTGCCCTAATAGTTAGATCGTCCGGCAAGAGTCATACCAAAGACTTATCAAAATGATACTAACAGCTGCTATGCTAGGCGCTCAGTTAGTGTTAGGACTGATCGGCTTGGTGTCAGGAAAAATGTGACAGGATCGGATATCATGCTACATCTGTGCTAAACATCACTATAAACTACCGCACTGAAGACATCGTAGCAATATGACTGAACAATAGTTAGCTACGTTAAAACTCCAAATCACACACACTCAATTCAGAAGGAATTTTCTAACAAAAGGACATAACATAAGCAATACAATATATTTTCTTGTTGCTTATAATTAAATGTACTAAATTAGGCACTGAAGTGTAATTCTATGCATATTATTCCTATTAAGAACAAGAAGATGCAAAATTTTCATTTCGTTTTTACTTACACTTTTACACACACACACAGATACAGATATATATATATATATATATATATATATATATACTCTATATATATATATATATATATATATGCTATATATATATATATATATATATATATATATATATAACATTTTATTGCAGTGGTGCAAGGAAGGATTGTGTGTTTCAAAAGCTTCGAAATAGGTCAGTACATCCCATAGGTTTGAGCCATTTTGACACAATACTTGGTCTGAAAAGCCAAATCATAAGGATGCAGGTTCGAATCCTCCTCAGAACATGCAAATTCAACCGCGTGTATCTCTGTGCACTTAAGCTATTGCACCATATAAACTATGAGTTCTAGATGTGTCTTTAACAACCAAAAAAACAACCCAGAACTTGTGAATAATTTACCAATGAAACATTAACTGCTAAAAAAAATCTTATTTAGTGAAACTTTACAATTGGAAATCCTTTGGAGCGCGATTATAATTATTTCGATGATACTGATGATGATGACTCGTTTTATGAAACGAGAATGTATAAATGAAGCTTCTCTCAGCTCATTCGTGAAATCAATGTGAAGTATGCTAAAGCAATCGATGTACTGAGCACCCAATCGCGCTGTGCCAAGTACCAAATGGGAATATCCACAGTACTTTGCTGGCAATTGACAGAATACAAAACTTCAAATAACAGATTACATTTAAACATCTTTATGGGTTCGACTCATCTACAATAACCTCACACATTTACATTTGAAGAATTTCCGTCAAGGATATATTCTCAATAATGTAGACAGAAAATCTTATATATTACTATTTTTACGACTCTGTGTTCATAAACTAAAAGACAAAACCAACAACAATAGTAACAGTCAATAAATAATTTATTTCCCTAGACTAAAAAGTGAAATTGTAAAAGAAACTTCCAGTATTGTGAATTAAATTCCATATAGTCCATAAAGTTATTGATATAACTTAAGTTATTAACTTTATTTTCAATTGCATAAGGACCATAATACTTAGCCTGAAGAGGATTTTGAGGTATGGGCAAGAGAGTCAGAGCTCAATCATCAAGCTAAGACCTCGTTTCGAAGTATATCTGTCATGCCTTAATTTCATTTTTGACTGCGTAAACAGAACATTAGTTCTTACTTCACAAGTCTTGGACAAATTATTTTTGAAGTCAGATATATGGTCAAAAAGATTAAGCTTTGAATCATCATTTGAAAGTTTTTTCTTTCATAACTTCAGTGCAATAAGGACAGTGTATCCAAAAACTATTTCAAAAGTACTAAAACCCAATGATTTTTGGGCATAATTTCTAACAGGAAATGAACTTGCTCATCCCATTCTTTTCAAATATAAATTCAGCATGACCTAATCTTATTCTTAAAAAAGAATGATGAAATCTTTGCAAACCCAGTTAACTTTCAGGATAATAGGCAAAGGACTTAAATTGTCTGATGCATAATTCATGCATAACGTGTTGAAAAATTCCAGGCAAAACATCTGAGATTTTGAGAAGGCCATAAATTATAAGAACAACTTTATCAAAGCTCTACTATTGTTTCAGCTTTAATATTCCTCAACGGAATTGCTTCTAGAAATCTTGTGGTCAACATGTATCGGTTGCCTGACCTGGTCTCAGGTAAGGGACCGACACAGTCTATCGTCATTATGCTAAATGGTTCATCAAATTAAGGATTAGATTGCAGATGAGCCAAAGGTATCGTTTGCTTGACTGTTCCTACCATTTGACAAATGTGGCACAATCAAAGGTATTTAGAATTATCACTTTTAATTTTCGGCCAATAAAAATGATTAAAGATCTTGTGATAAGTCTTTTTGACTCCCAAAGGACCAGACAAAGAAATTTCGTGGCCTCCGCTAAGAATTTCCTGTTGATATTTCTTTCGAAAAACAATTTGATAGCTCACTGACCACTTGTCACTGGCGGGTACCCCAGATGGTTTCCAGTTTCTCCTAAAGAAACCGTGTTTTAAAACAATAACATACTGGTACTTGTGTAGCTTTAAGTTTCGCTAAGAGCCATATGAAACAAACGGGAGATCTCGTGATCTTGCTCGTTTGCGACACCGAGTGATTGTCTTTTGTCACCTTGATTAGAATATATACAGTGAGAAGTAAACAGAAGATCCCTGAAATTAATACCTCTTGATTGATAAATCAAATAGGCAAATAGACACAATTCATGAATTCTGCAACTAATATGAGTTGTCTGAAGTTCTCTTAATCTTCATCAATCTTCTTGGCTGAGCATCTCGTAACAAATAGTCCTTCTTCCTCGTATCTAAATTCAACATGGTCTTCTCCAGTGTTTTTACAATTCCTTAACCTTTGTCCATCTACCTCAGGTACCGTCTCATATCTTTTGAGAATATATTCATCGTAATCAGAACTTTCCTGCACTAACAGAGAAGTGTAGACTTCATAAGCTTTGGCAAAAAGATCACTTTAAAATAACAAAGTCCAATGCTCTCTATGCTATTTGAAGTTTCCAGTGGTTATTTCAAAGTCAGGAAAGTATGTATCTACTTTTTCGCTTTTAAAGAAAGTCCGAAATTTTTTAAAGGAGCAAAGTGTGCTCTGACTGCCAGTTGTAATTCGTTAAATTCAGTTTCATTTCTCTTTTTCTGCCTGAATTTCCATTTGCAGTTCTCTCTCACATCATCTTCTTCTTCTTCTTCTTCTTCTTCTTCTTTCTGTCACTGAATTTCCATTTCCTTCTCTTTTCTCTCTTTCAGATTTTCGATTCCCATCATTTAGTTTTGAAGCTGAGGCTTTCTTAACTCTGTTTCCATATTGGATCTTTAAACTGTAATTAGTTTGATTTCTTATCAGAGCCAGATACAAACTTACTAATCAAACCCACAGCACTTTTATTCAAGAAATTTCTTTCCTCCCAAATACTGGACCAAAATATGGTTCTTGCATCGTTAAACCAGCCATCGCTTCAGAAAGTTCATAGTATCTGGCAAGCTTACACAACTCGCTCTTTTTCCAGGACTATAACCCTTCCTGGATAGCGTTTGGAAAGAACTTATAAACTTTAGATGACATTGTAAATGATAACATGTGTCACTAAAGATGTCTAAAATATGTGAACTTAACATGCAAAATGCCAGGAACTCTAAGAATAAATTATTTTAAAAAGCTAATCATGGTTTACTAGCAAGACAAAGAGCATGTTTGCACCACTACTCTTTCCTCAGTAATAGACAAAGTTCAAATGCACAAAATAAATTAAATATGCATCACACTGTTTTCTGTATTTATGCATAATTGATATCTTATTGACTTAATATCCGAAACATGAAGTTTTCACAGAGTTGCTCCATAACAAGTACATGGGACGTTGTATACTGTTGCATTCGATTTTCAGCCTGTTTATCTATGCATTCTTCATCTCATCTTGGTTATATTTTGCGTCATTTTAGATCATTTTATCAGGCACTGTTATAGAGTTGTGTTCTGTATTCCATTCGACCCTACTTTGTAATTTCTTTACCATCTAGCCCATAAAATGTGGTTTCCCTCAGCTCCTCAAAGAAAACGACAAACCTAATGGGTATTTCTTCCACAGAGTCCGGTTTTGCAATAAGGAATCGAATTTCAGGAAGACCGAGGGATATTTTGAGTCCATTTCTCCTGAAGTTTTGAAATATAACAAAAACTTAAGAAATCATTTATAATTGTGAATAAAATGTTATCATAACTGTTGTTTAAGTTACCTTCTCTGTGTGTTTTTCGTGTGTGTATGTGTATCTATATGTTTTGGGAAGTGGGTGTTCTTCAATGTGCGTTCATGTTTATCATAAACAGCAAGTACCTCTTTCCACTACATTTGCGCCAAAGATTATTACAGTAAAGTGAATGTTATTCACTATGTGTTGCTGAGTAACATCGCTCCGGTGGCCTAGTGGTTAGAGCGTCCGCCGAGTCATACCAAAGACTTATAAAAATGGTACTAATAGCTGCCTCGCTTGGTACTCGGCATTAAGAGATCAGTGTTAAGACTGGTCGGCCTGGTGTCAAGATAATGTGGCTGGGTGGGACATCATGATACATGTCTGCCACATGATGCCCCAGTGCTAGACATCACTATAAACTGTCACACTGCAGACAGCGTAGCGATATGACTAAAACATTGTTAAAGCTACGTTACAAATCCAAATCATATACTCAAGCGTGTGTCGAATTCTCGCTACTCGATGTGAATTTTTACACAAGTCTTACAAACGTGGACTGCTGCATCCCATAGACCTAAAATTGATCACACAAAAAAAGTAGTAAACTAACCTCTTTTACGGTCAATATTTTTTTTAAATTCAGTTACGATATGTTACATGCACATAAAAATACAAAATGGACAAGAACCTGCAATCTGTCAATCAACAGGGAGCCGAATCTTCGCGAACAAACGAGAATAAAGGGTGTTATGGTACGTGTTTCTTTGCGTTTGTGCTAAGATTAATCCGCGTCAACGCAAGAATCTGGTAAAACGAATATGCGTAAATCGGGTGTTTTAAAGCATAGTGAAACTTTCTTTACGTTAAAGATTCATTGCGCATCAACATGGCTGCCAGATCATGTTAAAATACCTGTTTATAGCAGGATTAAAAATTGTACGTTTTGTGTTTATTTAGCTAATTGTTCACTGTGTACGGTATTTTCATGTTAGCTCAGTAGATAGAGTGAATACAAAATTAATCAGTAGTATCGAGATCGAATCGCTTCAGGGTTCCTTTTCTGTTTATTTAATTTTAATCAAAGATGTTTAACCTACGGTTAAATGCTATAAAATGCATATTACTATCTTGAGTTTGTTTGTGAACGAAGTGTTAAAGAACAAATGACAACGAGAACCATGCCTTTTCTGACACCCCTCGGTGGCTCCAAATTAGTGTAGAAAGAGTTATGAATATATGATAACTGTCGTATTTCTAGATTCCGCACAGCCGTTTATTGAAACATAAATTGCGAAAGACTCGGGCATAATCCTCACGAGACTATACAGTGTTAAACAGCTAACAGAGAGGTTTCTAGCAACAAAATCCAAATAGTAACCGTCATATAGGTTATCTCCCCTACATTAAAACTTTTCAGACAGTTCAATCTTGTTTCCATGACTTTGCACCCGTGAACAATAAAGAAACTAGAAAATGTCCACTGATACATTCAAATTTCCAATCTAATTCCCAATCTAGATGCACACTACGTACAGTACCAGCTTCACGAATGACAATAGTATGCAACTTTACAATTTTATTAAATTTAGTATCCCTACACGCGATCGTTTATGGACTATTTCGATTCAATACCGCCGGGTTTCTACACCATAGTAACCGTTCAGAACTAGCTCACACGTTTTTAATTGAACAAAATGCATTCTACCCTCTAGATCAAATTGATTGTGCATTAAAAGACAGCAATATGACATTTTTCTGAAACGTAAAAATGCCTTACAACTACACTGTGCTCAATATTTCCGGCGAAATTTTCATAGTTTACTGTAATTAGTGTATACTGATGTATGTCACAATTCTTCGGATTACGCTGAAATTGTGTCTTCTAAATATTATCACACAGTCTTTCACATTAAAATTGGTGAATGCAACACATTTAAGATTTGTTTTGTGTGTTTTGCCAACAAAATAGAAAACCATTTGCTTCTTATTGTTTTAGAATCAATGATGTGTACTTTAAACGTGTTAACTGCAACCGCATTGAATAGTTATATGGGCCTTGTCGCGAACATTGACCAAAAAAATAATGTTTACTTTTCATAAAAAGGATATTTTACGTTCAAATTGAAGGCACATTTTCATAACTAAGGAAACGTACTGGCATTTTCTTAAAATTATCAGTCTCTTTGTACCGCTTAAAACGGTATATAATTTATTGAATAATTTGTGCAGAAATGTGAAGCTATCGAGTGAAATAAAACGTACAGCTGATTTATCTTGTGTCCGAATAAATCCACTTGTGTTTTGCATGCAGCGTTATGGTCAAATACCTGAAACTATCAGAACCTTTAATTTGTAGCAAAACTCGGTACTTACGGAGGAGAGAAATCTTAGCCACAGTATCTCCTGGTATAACTTCACTGCAAACGCCCTGACAGTGTGATGACTTTTCATTGATAGAAACAAGCTCGGTCTCTTGTAGAATATTGTTAAACATATTAAAATTTCATTCAAATTATGAATATATCACAGTATGAACTAGACCTAATTGGTTTCCATTTTAGGTGTCATTGCCATCTTTAGCCCAACCTTCATTAAAGTCTATTTACGAAGGACACCATATGCGGAATACATGACCATAACGGACACATTTCAGTTGAAAATATTTTGTAAGAGGTCAGCATTAAAATTATTGTATACATTGTTTTCATATTTTTTCATTAAACTAATGACATACTTTTTATTTTTCCTCTATTTTTCCTTGCACGTACACATATTACTTTTTCGTGTCCTTTTCTATACAGCACATATATTTTAAATAATAGCATATGTATTGAAATATTGCTTATTAAATACAAGAGAATGAAAACTTGTATTAGACTAACAGATTCTGAAGCAAGTCAGAAAAAAATTCACTATCTTCATTATTTTATTTCTTCAAAATTATTATTCAAATACAAACAACGTAACTTTTCTTCACATTGTCTATCCAATACACATTTTAAAAATATTAAAATATATATTGAAATATTGATAATTAAATGCAGGAGAAAGAATTCTACTATATCAGAATAACCGACCCATAAGGAAGCCGAAATTAAAATTAATATCTCCATTGATATTTGTCCAGACATGAAACGAACCGTGACGTATTAAAAGCCTGATAACAGAATTATTATTAACGTTCTTGGAGATTCATTGAAGGTGTCAATAAGTACACGTGTTTCGGTAGAAACAAGATGTGTATGAAATATTGGTTACGTATATGTAATTAAATTTACTTGTGTGTGGGTTTTGAATTTCTTCTTTGTTTTTGTGTCATTACATTTTATTGTAAGGATAATATTTTACTGTATTTCACATTTTCCCAGTAAATTTAGTTCAGTTCTTTTAGCCTGATTAGAACTCAAATATATTACTACATTATATTTTTAGATAACCTAGTTCTTAACCTTGGTTCCGATTATGTAAACATTGAACGAAAATGTTTGGTCATTACCAAGGTCATGTTCAGCCTACGTGTTAGTCTATTGTAAATAAGTTTTATTTTTTAAATGTATTTCCAGTGTGGTAATCTGATTAGATAGGGCAATTCTAGCCTTCGTGATAATTGGCATTTTTTTTTTTTTTACTGCGCTGTTCAAGTTAAGTGACCATATGAGCCATCATGTGATCTAAAATCTCGGGTCGAAACATTTTTTAGTGGATTTGATCAGTCGTAGAATATACCTTCAGGCCGAAAGGTATTCTTGTTGCCATTTGAATTGAGGTTTTTATTTAGGAAAAATTATTCACGCTGGAAAACACTTTTTCGACGAAATTCTTCGACAAAGATATTTACTAAATTATTCGGAAATCAAAACGCCGGAATTGTATTCTTGGTGACTCAACAAGGAACTGTTGACACATCAACACAAAACTGGTTATAGAGGACTTCATCGCCTTCCATATTGCAACTTCATCGAGATTCGAACCTGGATTCAATTAGAACTTTTTAGCGATAGGACTTATATTTTTCAATTCTAGGATTAATTTTTGGATTAAATTCATAAACCGTATGTCCTATTTCATATTTTTTCCTATGGAAATAACTTATTTTGTTAAATTTACAAAGCTTGTTGACTTCACTCTTTCTCTTTTGTTTGTACGAGCCTACACGTAACAAAAGGAAAATTATGTTCTCGTCTTCGGGATATATGAATTTTGCTAAAATATTTTTTAAAAAATTTTTGAAATTTCAATTCCCTAGTTTTCAGAATATTTTAAATCCCAAGTACTATTTTATATTTTATTTGAAATTTTGTGTGGAATCAACAGGCTTTTATTCGCAATGTCATCAAAAGAAGAGACTTCTTTCTAGTCCTACTCAGGAGCAGTTGGATAGTTTGAAGAAAAGATGAGCTGCTTGAACTTGCCAGAAAATATCATAATCATTCTGAGGCAAAAGAAGCAAGAAATTAAAAAACATTTTGATCAAGAATTTGGTAGACAAGAATATTTTTTATAAAAGTGTTTTGGGTTCGATCAGCAAGTCCGCATCAGACTGACATAAAAGTAAAGGAATTGAAAAGAACAAATGCAGTTACAAAACGAACAAATGCATTTACAGAAAGAAGAAACAATTGCAGTTGCAATTTGAGAAAGAGGGGAGAGAGACAGGAAAGAGAATGATAAATGAAGTTACAATTAGAAGAGAAGGTGAGATAGAGACAGAAGAGAGATAAAGATAAACAAATGCAATTAGAAGAAAGAGAAAGACAAAATGGAGTTACAGAAGGAACAAATGTATTTACAAATGCAAAAAGAGAAGAATGAAAAGGAATTTCAAATTAAAGAAATTGAGCTGGCAAGTGAAAAGTACATTTCCACTTCAAATACAAATTCAAGTTTTGATATTACAAGAAATATCAGGTTAGTGCCCCCTTTTAGAGAAGTAGTGGACAAATATTTTCCTCGTTTTGAAAAAGTTGCTGAAAATTTAAAATGGCCAAGGGAACATTGGACTCTGTTACTTCAATGTGTACTTGTTGGTACAGCTAGTGATATTTACCATTCACTGTCAGTTCTTCAAAGTGCTGACTATGATTTGGTTAAGGAACGCATCTTAAAAGGGTTACAAGTTTGTAACAGGATTTAACCTGAATGGATGCTTGGACTAAATGACAACACAACACATTGTGATGAACGATGGAGTTTATGAAACGAATTGATAATATATAGTGATTTTTTCACGCTCCAAACACACGACTCATTCGATTACTTAACACAAATATTCACCAGTGAAAAAAAACCAAAACAAAATGTGATTCATATAATCAGATATGAAGGTAATATTAGCATAGTCTCAAGAGATGAAAGCGAGATTCACATAATCTCATGTAATGTAAACAATGATACTGTACTCAATTGAAACCACAATCAATTGAAACAAACATGACTCTTAACTTAGTCATTTGTACATTCCGTACAATCATATCCACGTGTGACTCAAATATTTGTAAAACTTGCTAATGAAACACCTTGACCTTGTTTACTTGTCCAATTGACAAATTGCACAGTTCTCCTGGATCCTTGGGTTGGTCCAAACTTGTATTGACCCCACGCTCCCCTTCATGGATCCACCATGCGCACAAGTTTACAAATCTTGTACTTCTGTCGTACATCCGCACACATACGCACAGCTAAACAGCTACACAGAACTAAACAGCTACACACAGACACCAGCTACCCAGCTGCACACAGACACAGCTACCCAGTTGCACACCGCTACAATAAAATCAAACTGGTCGTAATAAGGAACTAAAAATACGTGCTACTAAATTCTTAATATTAATTTGTAACAATTCAAGAGTTTACATCGTTTCAAATCCACGTAATGGTAAAGACAGCGTTTCATGCTATGGCATTAAAAATTGAATATGCTTCATTTATCAAATAAAATAACAATGCAACACTTACCCCTATGGCTGTAGAATGAATGGAGAATGTACACTCCTCGACAAGATCCAAAAGACCAGTGTGTCAGTTAGATAAAAACCTAGTCTTAAATCTTCAGGTGAATGAACATTAGTTGGGTAAAATACCCGTGCATACCGTGCTTTTAGTCTCTCTCGCCGCAAGCGAACTACGACGGAATACATGTTAGTTCAGTCACTTAACTAACAAAAAACAATTATCCACCCTAGGTAACGTTGTAAGTATGTACGACGAACATAATCAAATTGTTCTAAGGCGAAACCAAGTTATTTCTTGCCTTATTCTGTGACAGAGTTAGTGCCTGAAGCTTATCGGCAAAAATTTAGGAACTATAAAAAGGAAGCTGGACAAACCCATGTCGAATTTGCAAGAGAAAAAGAGTAGTTATTTGAGCGATGGTGCGTAGCCAAGAACGTTGAACATGATTATGAAAGTCTCAAACAACTTGTATTACTTGAAGAGTTCAAGAACTGTGTCCATAGTGACGTTAAGACTTATCTTGATTAGCATAAGATTGAAACCTTGGAAAATGCTGCTCGTGCCGCTGATGAGTATTCCTTAACTCATAAAGTTCCTGTTGTAAGCAAGCCTTTTTCTCAACAGTCTAATGGTAGAAAGACCTATTCCAAATGCTCTTATTTCTAAGAGGTCAAGGTCAAGGTCATTTTTTGAAAGCAAAACATTTCTTGGGTTTCAAAACCCCAGTCTGATTTTATTATAGAGAATTATGAACCATTCATGTCGAAGGGTTCTATATCACTCATGGGTGATTTGGCCAATCCTATCCCTATTAAAATTTTAAGGGATACAGGGTCTTCTCAGAGTCTTTTATTATCAGGTACTTTGCCTTTTTCTGATAAGTCCTCTTCTAATGAGAGTGTTCTCATTCAGCGAGTAGAGTGCGGCTTTGATAGTGTTCCTCTCCAGTCTGTACATTTGTCATCAGACTTAGTTTCAGGACATCGGAACAGTGTATTCTTTACCCATTGAGGGCATTTATTTGCTACTAGGCAACGACCTAGCTGGAGACAAGGTTGTGGTTAATCCACTTGTAACTGACAAGCCTTCTTTGGATCATAAAGTTGATCCTCTTGAAAAAGAATTCCCTGATTTATGCCCAGCTTGTGTAGTTACTAGAGCTATGGCAAAGAAAGCTCTTGAGAATGATTTCGATAAGGAAATTATTCCTTTAGCTGACACATGTATTGGTCAGTCTTTTGATGAGGTCACTTTCACTCCTTGTTTGGATCAATTTTAAGGTATTGATCACAGTGATCAACTTTAACTACTCATTCTCTTTTATCTAATCAGGGTGCCGTCGAACAGGAAAAGAACCCGAGATCTCATGTTTTTTTCAAAGGGCCATTAGTGAAACTGAAGCCACTGAAGTACCTGTCTGTTATTTCATTACAAATGGAATTCTTATGAGAAAATGGAGACCTCTCAAGGTACCTGCTAATGACGAGTGGTCAGTGAACTATCAGATTGTAGTTCCAAAATCTTACAGACAGGAAATACTTAGTTTGGCCCATGAAGCGTCTCTGGCTGGTCATTTAGGGATTAATAAGACTTATCACAAGATCTTGAATCACTTTTATTTGGCAAAAATCAAAACTGATGTTTGTAAATACTGTAGATGTTATCATACTTGTCAAATGGTACGAAAACCCAATCAGAAGATACCTAAGGCTCATTTGCAACTTATTCCTGCATTTGACGAACCATTTAGCAGAATTATGGTAGATTGCGTTAGTCCCCTACCTAAGACCAAGTCAGGCAACCAAAATTTGTTGACCATTATGTGTGCGTCAACAAGATTCCCAGAGGCAATTCCTTTGAGGCAATTCCTTTTAAAAACAAAACAATAGTAAAACATTTGATAAAGTCCTTTACTCAATTTGGCCTTCCCAAATCTGTTCAATCTAGTCAAAGATCAAATTTTATGTCTGGAATTTTCCAGCTAGTCATGCTTGAATTTGGCACACAGCAATTCAATTCAAAAGTGAAATTATGGTTTCACAGAACTTTAACTGAAAGAACTTTTGTGTCTTGCAATAGAATTCATTCTTTCTTGCTTATTCTTCACAATTTTCTTCAAATTAGATATTACGGCCCTTACAAAGTAAAGAAGAAAATGAATGAGTTAAATTATAATAATAGTACCCTGATCTAAATAAATTAATGGAGTATTAGTATATTGAAAGAGATAGCCAAGTAAATCATGCAGTTAATTTAGTTGTACCTGTCCCACTCACTAAGGATTTAAGTGAACGAATTCAATCGGATTCTACTGACTTTGGAGTGACAAATCTTTGATGAAATCTTTCTTATTCTCGTTGGCTCTCAGGGTGATAGGCACAAGATTTGATTTGTTGGATGCCTAATTCGTATATTACTTGTTGGAATATTCCAGACATAAAATTTGACCGTCGATCAGACTGGACAGATTTGGGATGGCCAAATTGAGTATAAAAAAAAAAACTTGATCAAAGCTTTTACTATTGTTTTAGTTTTAATATTCCTCAAAGAAATTGCCTCTGGGAATCTTGATGATGCACACATTATGTTCAGCAAGTATTGGTTACCTGACTTGGTTTTAGGTAAGGGACCGACACAATCTACCATTATTCTGCTAAATGGTTCGTCAAATGCAGGAATAGGTGCCAGATGAGCCTTAGGTATCTTCTGATTGGGTTTTCCTACCATTTGACAAGTATGACAAGATCGGCAGCATTTACAAACATCACTTTTGATTTTTGGCCAATAGAAGTGATTCAAGATCTTGTGATTGGTCTTATTAATACCTAAATGACCAGCCAAAGGAGTCTCATGGACCAGAATAAGAATTTCCTGTCCGTATGATTTTGGAACTACAATTTGATAGTTCACTGACCACTCGTCACCAGCAGGTACCTTGGGAGGTCTCCATTTTCTCATAAGAATCCCATTTTTAATGAAATAACAGACAGGTACTTATGTGGCTTCAGTTTCATTAATGGCCCTTTGAAACAAACAGGAGATCTCAGGAACGTATTCATGTTCAACGACAAATGATTGTCGTTTGTCACCTTGATTAGAATAAAGAGAACGAGTAGCTAAGAGAGGACCACTGTGATCAATACCCTTTGATTGCTCCAAACAAGGAGTGAAAGTGACCTCATCAAAAACCTGACCAATATATGTGTCAGCTAAAGGAATACTTTCCTGATCAATATCATTCGCCAGAGCATTCTTTGCCATAGCTCTCATAACTGCACAAGCTGGGTATAAATCAGGAAATTCTTTTTCAATAGGATCGACTTTCTGATCTTAACAAGGCTTGTCAGTTACAACTGGATTAGCCACAACCTTATCTCCAGCTAGGTCATTATCTAGTAATAAATGAACGCCCTCAATGGGTAAAGAAAACACTATTCCGACTGTCACGGGTCCTGAGACTAAGTCTGATGACAAATTTGCGTAATGGAGAGGAACATTAACAAAGCCGCACTCTACTTCCTGAATAATAACACTCTCGTTAGAAGAAGACTTCTCAGAAAAAAAGGCAAAGTACCTGATAATAAAAGACTCTGAGAAACTCCTGTGTCCCTTAAAATTTAAATAGGGATAGCACTGGTCAAATCACCCATGAATGATATAGAACCCTTCGACATGAATGGTTCATAATTCTCAAAATTTCATAAAATCAGTCTGGTGTTTATTACACCCAACAAATGCATTGTTTTCAATATATGACGTGACCTTGACCTCTTAGAAATAAGAACATTTGGAATAGGTCTGTCTTGATGCTGATGCTTATTTTTTAATTTGTAGCAGTCAGAAATAACGTGTCCTTTCTTCTTGCAATAGGTACACGTAGGAAGAGATGAAGACATTTGATCAATCTTATCAGAAACTTGTTTTCTAAAGTTGTGCCAGATTGAAATTTGGAAGGGCTCATCTTAGGCTCAAATATTTTTACCAGACGACAGCTGAGTGGAAGACTTACTTACAAAATAAACTTTATGAGCTAAGGAATACTCGTCAGCAGTATGACCTGCATTTTCCAAGGTTTCGGCCTTTTGATCATCACGATAAGTCTTAATGTCACTATGGACGCAATTCCTGAACTCTTCAACTAATATGAGATTTTCGTAATATTTATTCACCTTGTTAGAAAAGCACCACCTATCAAATTGTCGTACTTTTTCCCATGTAAATTCGACTGAGGTCTGGTCAGTTGATTTTCTAGAATTTCTAAAACCTTGTCGTTACGCCTCGGGTACAAACTCATAACCCTTTAAGATACAGTCCTTAACTATATCATATTCAGCACTCTGCTGTAGTGACAGTGAAATGTAAATATCACGAAATTTACCAGTAAGTGCACATTATAATAATAGAGTCCAGTACTCTCTTGGCCACTTCAAAATTTCAGCAATTTTCTGAAAATGAACAAAATATTGATCTACTTCTTTTCCAAACAAGAGGGTACTAACTTGATATTTCTTAAAACATCAAAAGTGGGGAGTGTTTTCCATTTGCCAGCTCTTAACTCTTTAAAAACCGAATTTGAAATTCCATTTTTTCTTTTTCTCTTTGCATTTCCCTATCTTCTCCTTCCTTCTGCCATTGTCTTTCTCTCTCTTCGCTCTCTTTTCGCATCTTCATCATTTCTACCTGAAAATGAACCTGTCTTAATTCTTATTCTAACTTTTTAGATGTGATTCCATTTTCATTATTTGCATCCACCCTGGGTAATATTTAAAAATTTCTCTACTTCAGATGATATTGTTAAATAAAAGTTTCTTGGTTTTACTAAAGAATTCTAAAATTTAAAATAATACTTCGGATTTAAAAGATTCCGAAACTAGAGGAATTTAAATTTAAAAAACAAAATTTTCTAAAATATTTTAGCAAACTTCGTTTCCCAAGGACCAGCGCCCAAATTTCTGTTGCCAGTCTATCCTCTTAAAATAAGTAACAGAAAAGAGTGAAGACAACAAGCTTTGTAAAATTTGACAAATAATTTATTTCCCTGGAATACAAAGTAAAAAATAAGAAAAAAGAACTTACGGTATTGCGAATTAAATCCACAAAAAAAAAAACAAGAATTAAAGACACAAGTTCTAGAAATAAAAGGTCCTGAATAATACTCAGTTCAAGTCCCGAAGAGATCCAAAATTGAAGGTGATGATGTGTCCGTTATGGCCTGCGAAGTTCTGATGTGTCAACAGTCTCTTGCTGAATCCCAGAAATATTATTCCAGGTTTGAATTCAATATAAATTCCAGTGAATGTCTTTATCCAAGAATTTTATCAGAGCACTTTTGTATTTCCAGAGAAAATAATCACTTGAATTCAGTAATTTAAAGAAAATAAAATTCAGCCCAAACTGGTCACAACATAAACAACTAAAGTGTTTGATGATAAAGCACGACCGGTAAAATCCTCACAGTCACAAGATAACATAGTTCTCTGCTTGATCTCAGGTCACAATTAGCATTTTCTAAAAACAACCATTACCTAATGGAAAATAACCTTCTAGAATGATCTAATGACACTTGTTGAATTAATACGCAATAGCCTACAAAATTTACTTAGGAATCTCCAAAAACCTGACCCTGATCAACATATTTACTCCTTCTTTGTTAATCTGAATAACTATCCTGATAATAAGCTCATACACGTAGAGAATAATGAAGCTATTATTAGTTGTATATAAATCAAAGAAATAACAAAAATTAAAACAAGACAATCAGGTCAAGCAGAAATGAACTTAATTTAGGACAAGGTCAAGTCCAGCATACAATGTTACATTACAATAACATGTACTGAAATAAAAAATTTATAACTAACAGACAAACAATTAAAGTAAATATACATGACACATTTTGCATACTAAATTGGGACTTGAGATACCAGAGATAAAGCTTTTGACAGCGAAAAATTAAAAGGCTAGAATTACATTTTGCCAATGCAGGCCAATCATAGACTCTATGCTAAATAAACAAAACATATCTGGATAGACTATCAGTTTACAGTTTAGATTGATTCTGAATTTATCGCAATGGTTTTAAAAGTAGTTATAGACCGGTGTTACATTCTTTGCAACTGGAAATTAGGGTTAATTGTCCCCATACTTAGAGGTGAAGGGAAATCTTATACTGACCCTGACAATTATAGAGCCATTTCTTTGTTGCCTGTATTATACAAACCATTTGTGAAGTGCTTATTTGAAGGACTGACTAGATGGTCTAATAGTACTATATATATAGCACTTGTATATATATATATATATATATATATATATATATATATATATATATAACAACCTTATATATATATACTTATATATATATATATATATAACTTATTATCGAACAACAGGGGATTCAAAAGAGGATTCACTAGTATAACAAGTATCCTTTGATCTGCACGAAACTTTATTTTCCACCTTTTAACCACGTTCAAGAGTGTTTAGTGTTTGCTGCTTTTTCAGATATTCAAAGGTATTTAACGCTATGGATCACGACGGACTTTACCGTAGGCTCAGAAAACGGAGTATCCAATGGAAGATTTTACATGTAATAAAGGACTCGTAGTCAAATTTACAAAGCATTGCCTTGATGAACGAATCAAATCAGAAACTTTGCAAATAAAACTTAGCATCCAACAGGAATTTATTTTATCAAGATTCTTATACCTTATTTACAATAATATCCTTCTACAAAAATTACAGGAGTCAAAATCAAGGCTACTTGTTGGGTTCATTCCATCTGGAAATCCAGCACTAGCAAATGACATAACTTTGCCTGCAAACACACCAATCTATTTGCAAAAGATGCTTGATATATGTAACAGACACTCTCTGCATTGAAACTTCCCCTTCAACGTTAATAAAAGTTGTGCATTTTATTTTAGCCAAAATAGACACAAAAACATGAGGGAAGTTTATTTTGAAAATATCCAACCCTAATGTAAATATTTTAAATGAACTCGAACATGTTGGAATTTCTGTTAGCTCCCATATGAAAAGTTTGACAAAAGTAGACACGGCTGGTACTAAATGCATAAAAGCATTTCATTCTCTTGTAGGGATTGGCACAAACGAAGTTAGAGTCAATTCGTTTACCTATGTCAGTTCTTAAAAAGCGATTGTGATAGCATCAGACCTTTATCACAATGACAATGACTTAAGAAAGCTCGATGAATTTCAGCGTAATTGCACAAAAATTCTACAAGTATTTCCTCAAACCACATGATAAGGAATGAGCGAAAGTTTACTGGCGATAGAAAGAATTGTATCGAGTTCATAAAAGGAAACGAAACTTGTTTGGTAAATTGTACAATCTTCCAGAAAATGTAACATCTGAAGGAATATTATTATTTGGATAATATCCATATTTTTCAAGAGAAATACTACTGAACAGAGCGGTTTTATTTCCAATATAGATAATATTTTGCACAAATAATATTTACGAAATTATTAAAAGTTTTGATGGAGACAATATATTTCCAGGAAAATACAATGGAAACAACTTCTAAAATATGATATTCATAAGAATGAAAACGAGCTCTTTACAAACTTGTTCCACACTAATACGTCGTACAAAAGATTCAAAATTATTCATACTTATATAAAACTTCAATTTTATGGAAACTCCCCAAACAGCAAGATAATTACAGTTAATTACAGCCCGTACATTCGTCTTTATGCGTTCCTTCATAATAAATCAGTTGAGGAATTTATTCAACATCTCCTGGATTATGGAATTTCTCGAAGTTATATGTGTAGGTGAGACCGACATACTAAGAAATTTTACAATATCTGATTTAACATTCTCTGTATCTGTAATATATGGATTTGTTTCTTAATAATTATATCGATTTTCAAATGTTCAAGGTTTGAGACACGTGATGGGTAATAAAACAATTACAGTGGTATAATCTTGTGTGATATTTATGACAAAACATATTGAATGTTACTTCTTGTATTAAATTTATGATGATATGGACACTAATTAAGTATTAGACTTCGCAGTGGAACGCCGATCCTTACAATAAATATAATGCTCTCGCATGAGAATGAGATTACTCAAAGGCAGCCTGTGCTTCTAACAGGCTTCTCTCATGTTCATTTAAGCCAATCATATATTATTAATGGGGTTTTTTTCTCTTTTGTTCATCACTTCTTTCTACCATTGTACCCATTTTTCATCATTATCTCTGTAAAGAGAAAATAAATAGTGATAATGAGGACGAATTAGTGTGAAAAAGTAACCTATTTTACTTTTCAAATATATTATAGGCTTAGTTGATATATACTTGTACTTAACGCTATACATATGCTTATATACATATATATATATATATATACTTAACCCATATATATATATATATATATAGACAGAGGGATGGATGGATGGGTGGGCGGGCGTGCGGATAGATAGATGGATAGACAGACAGACAGACAGACAGATAGATAGACAGAGGGATGGATGGATGGATGGGTGGGCGGGCGGGCGGTATGATAGATATATAGAGAGATAGACAGACAGACAGATAGATAGATAGAGAGAGAGAGAGATAGATAGATAGATAGATAGATAGATAGATAGATAGATAGATAGATAGATAGATAGATAGATAGATAGATAGATAGATATTGAAATATAAAAGGTATTGGAAACCAGAGATATGTTGATACAATAATTTAGATATTAAAACTTTTCTCTACAGATTTACAAGAGGTTATGCAAATCGTTGATTTTGCTTTCTTTTTCTCTTCTAATACTTCACATGCAATGCGTTTCTCCTTGTTCAAATATTTTCTATGTAAACTGTTATTATACCCACTGACATTTATATCACCAAACACTATCATCAAACATCAGACGTTATAGGCTGTGACTTTACACCAGTGAGAAGAAATAAAATGCAGTTCAACCCCAGTATTATGGCGTCCAGATATGCACCGCTTATACAATCTGTTTTTAATGGTACAAAATGGAGCAAGCATAAACCGACTGAAGAAATAGAAACATTAAATACAAAAGCAACGTTTAATATGAACGAGATTTGAATGATATTGACGTAAAGAAAAATGAGCATCAGAAATAGATATTAAATTTTAAATCTAAATGTACTACAAATATTAAGAAAAAGCGCATTGTATTTGAGTGGAAATGTGATTTAACAGTATCTTTATGACAATATAGTGGACATAAGTATGTTTACTCATAAACATATATTGTTTCGAAGACCCGAGAGATCAGATGAAGCCTTGGCGTGTCACATGGAAAATGCGCGAAAATATATTTTGCGGGATAAATATTAACCTTTGCTGGAAGTAAATTGTCCACTTAAAACCATTTAATTTCTTTGATAACTAAAATTTTACTTGCATCTTTCGGGAAAATATTCAGACCACAGTGTGAGGTGAGACTTTGACAGAATTCATTCAACTGTGTACTGTTGATGAAGGCATCACCAGGTTGTCACATTTCCTGCAAGTATTTAACATACATTAATGTAAAATATTTGTGAAATCAGAGTACAAATCAAATTTAACATTTATTTTCAGTAAATGTGCGTATGTTTGTAGTATACCTTCCCTGACGATGCATTTAAATCAAAATTTGCCTAGATGTAAGTCAAATAACTGTTGCTTCCACGTCATTGCCACTATAAATTTGATCCTGTTTACAGATGAAGATAACAGGCGATGCAATGGTTTAACCGATAGCCAAATGTAAATGTAACATCTCTTTCATACCCATAGACATTTGTTCACTTGTTAAAAGGTGCACATATATCTAATCTTTAACAGCAGACACGGTCATAGAGTTCATATAATATTAAAATTAGGACAGTGCTATTACAATTCCAATTCGATTTCTAGACTAGGAAACCCCTACGTACTTCAAAGTTTTACCGTCTTTAAACGCGATCTTCAGCCTGTATAGATAAAATGCAGGATTAATTTCAACATTCGTGACATTCTGAATCTAGCAGGAAAGAAGAGAGCAAGGTAAACATTTTGAAAATTTATGCAGTAGCACTCCTTTAAGAAGCTTAATCTTTCCTGACTTCGCCAGAAACCCCAGTCTCATATTTACTAGACATGGGTCGAATTCATATATAGTTTTACAACCAAACAATTTAGAGATTTTATGGTCATCTTCGAATTTGAAGTTAGAACAACAGTACTAACGGGCAAAGTGCCACTGAAGGTCATAATAATGAAATGAGTAAATTATGTCAACTTTGTTTGACCACTCTAAATCCAGCAAATTTACGCCACATGGTCTCGGTGCGCCATATATTCATTATCATGCGCTGAAAATGGCGTAAAATCAAAAGCAACAACAAAAACAAATAAAACTTTGAGAATTTATCAATTCATAGCGGTTGTGAAGGGAGGAGTGGGCAGTATACCTGCAACAAGGAATCCACCCTATATAGAAGAATGTTTTAAATGTTAACTTACAAGAGTATATAAAGTAACCTCTGTTGAGAGAAGAATGTGATCATATGTTTCTTATTATGTGATGCAATTCTAACTCTAAATAAAATTTGTGTCTTATGTAGTCTGTCTATATATATAT
>JAECUM010027742.1:0-16584 GCA_016617855.1 Megalonaias nervosa
TATATATATATATATATATATATATATATATCATCACCACCATCATCATCATTATCATCATCATCATCATCATCATGTCCTCCATTATAATGCTTACTTTAGTTATTCGACCCCACTCAGGGCCAGTCACACATGCTTGATGCTATATTATGTCGTTGAAAGAGCGAGAGGAACTTTCAGTTAATGCAGAGGAGCAGTCAGATAAACAGACGAACAGTCTCCCTCCCTCCGCCCCTCTCTCTCCCTCTCCATATAAAGTACACAAATCTGACAATGCGATACGTCCCCTTCATCCATTACAGTTTGTTAAAAGTACAAAATATACAATGCATTGAGATTACAGACTATTATATATTAAAAGGTACAATTTATAGAAGTTATTATATATGCATAGTAATTGGATCGTTGTATAAATATAAATAAAGATTATTAATTGATGTCGGGACGCAAAAATCAACAACATGAATTACAATTACAATTAATAGCATGCAAATAACGAAAGTTACATTGATGGCGCTTACATATGAATTTTCAGATGATATTATGAATGTTCAGATGATATCATTAAGATCTTAATGTGATTATCACGGCTGTGGGAAATCCATAACTAGCTGTTGATATATCACTACTCTATACAATCTAGAATTCCGCACAAGCTGATGGATATTGTTTAAACCTACAGTACCAAATGGCGATTGGAACGTAACAACACGAAGTCACACGTTGTGTTTCGTCCAAACTGCAAACATTATGTCAGTATGACACGGTACATAGGGTCGTCATGTTCGCCTGTCCCAGATTCAACAACTGACCTTGATCACTGGATTAAAGACATATGACGCAATTCTTTTTAGGGTAAGTTTCGTATTTGCATTACACCAAAGGGACTGAATTCTTTGCTTTTTTTGCGAATATCATCATAAAGGTAGTATTTCCTTTTAAGTGTTACGGTGGTGAATTGTGGTGTAATTTTTTCACAAGGTGACCTTTATTCTCTGGCTAGACCCTAAGATATTGTAAGCAAATACATGGCTTTACATAATGAACGAGGGCAGAGATTGCCCTTTTAATGCTAGACTGGACCTTGGAGCAGCTGAAACTGATGAGTGAAAACTATGTTTTTTTTTGTGCTAGATTACGTGTGACACGAAATGATGTGGACGGAATATAATGTGCTGAACATTTCGTTATGTTAATTAATTTTGGGCGCATGCAGTCTAAAATATGGCATTATTGCAAATGTACATGCAGCAATAAAGAACCTAGATTGATTGAAATGTCTTGTGAAGTATCGTCTGAATTAGGACAATTCAACTGTTTTAAAAACAGACATAGGAGAGATGAAATGTTCCATGAGACGGACTTTAAGGGATCTTCCAAATACACGAATCCTTGCGACATACTTTTGTCGAGGGAAATTAGGTAAAATAAGACATCAAAGTTCTTTCTATGTGGCTAGAACATGAACTGTTGTCCATCATATAGTTTGACTTGTGAATCAGATGTGGAAATAAATAAACAGACTTGTTTCAACGTATGTGTTGTAGATACCTTTATCGGTCATGTTTGTAAAAACTCTTCATGGGACTTGCTGGTGGATGACTTTGCACTGGGTCTAAATTTATTGCTTTTAATGTAGTTAAAGTCTTCATGGGACTTGCTGGCGGATGACTTTGCATTGGGTCTAAATGTATTGCCTGTAATGTAGCTAAAGTCGTCATGGGACTTGCTGGCGGATGACTTTGCATTGGTTCTAAATTTATTGCCTTTAATGTAGTTAAAGTCTTCATGGGACTTGCTGGCGGATGACTTTGCATTGGGTCTAAACGTATTGCCTGTAATGTAGCTAAAGTCTTCATGGGACTTGCTGGCGGATGACTTTGCATTGGTTCTAAATTTATTGCCTTTAATGTAGTTAAACTCTTCATGGGACTTGCTGGCGGATGACATTGCATTGGGTCTAAATTTAATGTAGCTAAAGAGCTACAGTTGTAATATACTTTTGGTATAAAATACCAATGAGTGTATTCCACAAGGAAAGCTAACAAAAGGTATTTATGAGGTGGCTGTCATACTTTGATAGATAGAATGTTACATTGTTCCACAAATAAAATATCTGCAACAGCTTCATTTCTTCAGATCGTGCCATATTAAATATGCATTCAAGACCGGATGGAGAGTCGTCTTGGAACTTTGAATCAAGTTTGTTTTGTTTCTTTAAAAGGAAGATTTTATTTTCTTATTTACAGTACAATTTAATGGCTTTATAGTCGAGCTTCCTATTATTTTTTCCCCTTGAGGTAAATATAGTGTGTTATTTGGGGTTATATTTGTCGGGGGTTCTGACTCAATAAGAGATGGCTATATGATCTTGCAACAGTCGCCAAATGACAGGAACTATTCCTAACCAGACAATGCAAAGATGGTAGAACCCTTAGGAACTATATCTGCATTCACATTTCTAGCCTTTGGATTAGGGAAATTCCCATCAAAGTATGATTAAATGTGTTTAATTAGTGCAGTATCAATAAATAATAATTTGCTTAATGTGCAGGTTTATTAATGCATCTCATGAGACTTTGTTTCTTCTATTGCAGGAGGATATGGATGTACACTTATTTTCTTTCAACCAGAGTACAGTATTACAGTTAGCATAAAGTTCTATATTTTGCCCACCAGTAATTCGCTAAAAGTTTATGTCGCTGACATACAGTAAAGGAAAGATTCCCTAAAGTTTAATTAAGCTAAATATTGTGATTTTAGTATGTATTCATCTTTAGAAGAAAGAAATGATGATGATATTGATGATGATGATTATCATCATGACCATTATCAGCAGCATGATGATGATAATGAGGCATACATTTTTGGCTGAGTTACCAAAATTGAACAAGTTAAAGGCATTGTTGCATTCCATACTTGATTTTTTCTAAAATATATTTCCTCTTGACCCTACATGTCTACACCGATATTTAAATGTCGCTTTATCAGGTCGATATCCTAGATCAAAATATATTCCAACATGATAGAACAAGTATTGCCATGCTTGCCACCATTCTTAGAAATGGCAGTTATAAAAGCATTAAAGAATCTCTTAGTAAAAGAAATTCAGTTTAAACAAACAAGCCTGTAGGAATCTCGTTATATGTATATTCATTATTTGTTTCCAACTTTAATTCATTATTATATTTCACTCCCTAATCCTCACCCACCCACAGACCCATTCGCTCACCTCCTCCCACACAAAAAACGCACGATATTACTAGTGCAAATCCAAGAATTTCATTATAATTTCAAAGACATCCTGATCATATTTGATTTCAGATTTCTATCAATCTTGATTTTGATTTTAAACGTTTTACCGTTTAAAGTTAACACTGCAGACATAATCGATGTTTTTATTTTTTTTAAAAGATCTGATTAATTATGACGTTTATTGATCTTTAATCTGGACAACAACGAAAAGCTATATGTAGGCTCTTTTCAATCTATGCGAAAAAGATCGAGTAGAGATTTTATTTACCTGTTTGCGAACTTTTTGATGTCAGTGTCTCTAAAATAGTCCATATGTATCAACATTTATGGAAATTATTAAAAAAGTGATTTTGTTAGCCTACGGTATCAATTTAACATACTGTAACGTCTTGTTTTACTTCTTTAGAGAGAGAGAGAGAGAGAGAGAGAGAGAGAGATTATTTATGACCTGATTTTCACAAGTGAGTTTAATAACATTGTAGCTGGCAATCGGTTCCAATCTTAGAACACTTGATGCGCCATTTTATTTCCCACTTACTATCGTATGTGATACTGTTTTATTAATAAAGAAATATATACAACTTTGAGATCAGTTATGTTATACTTATTTTTAATAAATAAAGATATACAAATATGAAATCAAGCATGTGGAACAGTTTTATTAATAAATAAAGTGTCAGACTTATCAAATCAGAAACTCAGCATATTGTTACAGAGACCACACCCGAGTGCAAATTCGTCCCCGGTCGGCGGATGAGAGATCCCGAGGGGGCATGCTGGTCCTTCCAGTTGTTTGCCAACAGGTCCTGCAGGGCACTTTGGGAGCTTGTCTTTCGGTAATTGGGTCAACTGAATGTTGTTAGTGTGGCAAGCATCACAGAAGTGAGTTGTACCGAAACAGTACCATCTGGCCATGGAACAACAATAGCGACATTTATACTCCAAATAGTCAATGCCATGTTTTGCGCATATCTGTAATGATAATAAAGCAAGTGCGCTGATAAATAAACTGCATTGCAATCCAACGTGCCAGAAAGGGGTAACGCACAGTCGTGGTAATGGTACTATTTTATCTGGGATACTTTGCTAACAAAGAAAATTAAATTACCTTATACGAAGTACACCATTGTAGCTGTGCAAACTAATCACTCGATCAAATGACAATGAAAATTGCGTGCCATTGAAATTTTCAGTTGAAAGTAGAGTCACCGTGTGTCGTGTGTTAAACCTAGTCCATCTGACATAATAGAGTCAATGATAAAAGATTCTAGATAGGCCGATCTGATTTCTGTAGTGAACTGTTATAATGCTTGCAATAATATGCTGAGAACTCAGCAACGTGAGAATAGAATTACATGTGAAAGTTTGCAGATAGAGTTTGTGCGAAATTTTAACCCCAACGACGACGAGGAAGATGACAATAATGATAAAACGATTAAAGAATGACGACTACTGTAATGATTACGATAATGATGGTGATGTGAAGAAAATAATAATTAAAAGAAGAAACCAATGACTGATGTCACAAAGATTTTTACCTGGCTGTTGGTTTGCGAGCACCTGCCACACACGAAATCTTCTTTTCTAGAGTTTTCAACAACATCTTGTTCATCACAACGAGCCTCTCCACCAAAGTACGGCTGAAAAGAACATTTGTAAATTCTCTTTTATATTCATGTATGAATATGAGCTGGTTGTAAATATCATTTTCAACCATGTAATATATATAGTATGTCATATGGTCAGGATCAGGTACTCAAGAAATCATGCATCTAACTTTTATTTCTTAGTCACAGAGATCAGAGTACAAATTAAGTGCCAAAAAAGCAGCGAACGTTTGTGATGGACGGAGAAAATTGGCACGTGATGTGATATTCACTTTGGGGACGAATAAACAAAGCAAGCTGCCAATGTCTTACCATAACACCATTTATATGGTTCTTGAATTTTGTTGAAAAGGGCTACATTTATTTTTCTTTCAGGAAGGTTCTATGTGTCATTATATTTTATTTTGAAAGTTTATAATGTTATTACTTTTAATTATAAAGTTGATTATTTTCACATGAATATCCAACGATGTAGACTTTGTTTAATATATATCGAGGGATCTGTTTGAGTAAAACTCGTGCTTTATTGTTTGGTAAAAAGATATATCAAAATCATCACTCCCTACGAAATTGTGTCCTTTTACGTTTTTGAACAGTTTTGCTATAGAACTTTCCTAAATGCATATATTTCTTTCTAAACCGTCGTTGAGAACAAATTGACGTATTGTCATTATAGTGTGCAAGATAAAGAATAGATATTCTTTGAAAATGTTAAAAAAAACAAAGAAACAAGTAAATTCAGTGAAACTTGTTTCCGGTTCATTATGGTAAGATCACAAGTGTTTCCAATAATAAAAACTGTCATCGACCTTTAAGACAGAGCTGTAAAATTACTAGCCAAACATTGAGAGTAACCAAGTTTCATTTCCCTTTTTTGAAAATCGTTTGAGGAAAAGTGCAGAAAAGAGGTACATAAATCGATCAGTGACCTTCATCATGAAATAAAACTTTGAACGTGATACATAAAATGCAGTCAAACTATGACTCATCAGCGTACAACGATTCACGGCTGTAGCTCTACCAGTTTTTATGATATAAAGGAAACACTGAAAGACTTCAAAATATTGACCTGTCACCCTGACCTTGAAAGCATGATCACAATGTGCAATGCTATGCAATAATTCTCAAGTGACAATATATATAAGTAAACCAAGACTTGTCCATTTTTCTTAAATGGCTGTTAAGTTAGAAGATAAAGGGGCAAATGTGACTGAAACCTAAAGTACTGACATGTGACCTTGCCCCTGAAGATAGGAACCTCAATGCAATACATTACACACATTTTAGTGATGCTATAAAGTCATATCAAAGAGATTTATCCAATCATCTGAAATTGCTCTAAAATTGGAAATGAAAAGTATTATAAATATTCAACATTAAACACAATATCATTGACCTTGATGGTAACACATCCAATGTGATACACCTCATAGCTAATACTGATGAAATATATGCATACCAATCTGCATCCCTTAAATAGCTTTAAAATTATAGACTGAGAAAGAAAGTGTGATGATAAACTGAAATTGATGAACCACGACATTGACCTAGAAATATGATCCCCAGTGTGATTCGAGACACATCTTGCAGCAATGCTGTGTAGTTATACCAAATTTTATTCCTTTATGTCAAAGTTAAAGTCATAGAGCGGAAAGGATAGTGTGGTGAAAACCTACACTAATGAGACATGACCTTGACCTTGAAAATACGATCCCTAATATGGTACGAGACACATCCTGCAGTGATGCGTTATAATTATGTCAAGTTTAAGTCCTTTTTTTCAAAGTTTACGTTAGTAATAGAGAAAGAAAGGGTGAAAGAAAACTTGAAATACTGAGCTATGAAATTGACCTTCATGATAGGACCCCTAGTGTGGTTAGCAACACACCTTCTAATAATGGCATATAAGTATACCATGTTTCATTCACAAACGGCTTGAAAATTAAATATAGATAACTGGGATGGAAACACGGATGGAAACACGGATACTACGTAAACTGCGATTCTTGGAAATGAAGGAAGAAACGAAACAAAATAACAACCAGAAAATGTTCGCATAGTCTCTTAATTTTATGCTTTCTAGTGACAAAACATCACATTCTGCTAGAACGTAATTAACTTTTGAATACGCTGTAATATACGCACGTATTATTGATTATTTGGAAGTATGGTATATTTCTGGAAATAAATAACATCTATTTTTCTTGCTTAATTTAGCGCTGAAGTCTAGAGACTCTTCCTTTCAAAACTCAAAACGTAGATGTTAGTGGCAATATTAAGTGAAACGGCGCTAAAAAATATTTTCGTTTGGAAGCCAACATGACATTTCTGACTAACGTGATCAAACAGCAGTAACAGCAGGATATTAAGTCAATAGAGTAAAACGTTCTTGGGACTAGGAGAGATCGAATAGGCATCATGACGTTTACAATAAAACGATGGCATTTCAACGCTCCTTCATTGTCTCCCTTAGCGAAAAAGATGTTTGCGAATAAGAGAAGATTAAAGCCGTTGGTCCAAAAATATCATGAAGTACTGCTTGTTGGTTTATAACGGTTTCATTTCTTGCCTAACTAAAAATGGAGCTGCAAAGTGCTTACTTTTTGGCACTTAAAGCAAATGTAGTAGGCGTATTTAGCCATGGCAAATCCCTCTTGGTCTTGATAGAAACGTGCTCCGGGGGTACTGATTAATTCTGTAACCCGAAGGCCGTCATATGCCAGCCTGGTCAGCGCCATCCTTTTTACTTCCTCGTAAAGAATGCGAACTGGACTGAGAGTGTCTTTGAGTACAGGGTGTTCCATAGCTTTCTGTAATGAAGCAGACCTATATATTCTACCTTTCATGTCCAGCAAAGTAAATATGATAAATTAGAAAATTAGCAAGTGCGCTTCGCTTTTGTTATAAACAAATTTTGTAGTCTGCGGTACATTTTGATTAAAGTGTTTGTTCAATTTGTACTTCGATAGTTATAACCATTCTTATTGCTCCTAAACTGTAAGAATGCGATATTTCAAAATTAGTAGTCACTTGTAATACAAAAAGACGAAGCAGTCGAATTTCTTTACCACCATTCTTGTTTCTGAGCCCCTAATTGGTTTTTAAAACTTCCTTCATAGTCTTCTGAGTCATAATTCCAATCGTCTTTTTTTTTCTCAGCAATAATATTTCAAGCGTAAATGTTCAACATAACTGAAGATACGAGAAGTCATCAGTTTAGCACCATAAACTGTTGTTGCATTTGAAAGCGCGTTCAGCACAATATTTGCTATATCATGCACAGGAAATGGGATACTTTCCGAAGGACACTCCAACGCGGTCGAGAATAGAATGAATGAATCCTGGGTATTGATTGACAGCACGCACAAGATAAAATTAGGCATGAGAGAGACACTGGGGCATAGAAAAACAATGTTCTGTAATAATAAATTTGGTATTTTTATACATACCTGGCATATTGGACATAAGGTGAATCCAAACGTTATTCGTGACCCAGCCCAGCGAGCTGCGATGACTCGTTTAGTGCAGTGAAAGTGAAGAACGTGCCCACATGTAAGCTTCAGCAAATAAACAAAGAGGAACAATGATAGATTCCAGCAAATTTTCGTTGAACTGTTAAGGACATTCAGTTATCATTTGTTAAAAATGAAAAATGCGAATTTAAAGCTTAGTAATATTTACCAGTTCATACAATAAAATAACATCTAATAAAATACAACCTACATGTATATCATGCGAAATTCATGTTATTTACCATTATGTCAGTTAATTAAGTAGAGCTGATCTTAAAGACAAGAACACGGTTCAGGCAAATTGGGGAGTCAAACTGAGCCAATCATATTGGAACTAAAATTGAAAAATCATATTGCAACTAAAATAGAATCGTTCACAACGGACACACATATTGGGACCAACTGGTCTATTTCTGCGAGACAAAATGTGCTTGATTCAATGCATGTGGATGGAGAAGGAGAGGTTATAAAGTCAGTAAGACAGCGCAGTTATAGATAGCTACAATTGTAAATCATCTCTGCTAGCCTTCTAGTGCATACAGTGATATCACTGCCCCAACTGGAAATCAAAATATCACAAGCTAAAAATCCAACGCTGACTGCAACTGTGAAAGCGATTAACCTACTATCAAATGAAAAACACCTATATCATGTGCAATACCAACCGAAGTATACAAGGCCGGCAAGTGGCTCTTTGGCACAGAAGCTGAATGAACTCATCCAGTCAATGTGGACTCCGTGAACGATACCCAAGAAGTACAAGGATGCATCCATCAAGAAGTACAAGGATGCATCCATCTTTCACTTGTACAAGTAGAAAGGCAATAGACAATCTAGTTACAACCATGTTGTCAATAGCCGGCAAATTTTAGCCAAAATTCTACTGACTCTCATTCTGAATCAGTTTCATTGAAGGCTCTTGCCAAAGTGTAAATGTTGCTTCAGGAAAGGAGAAGGGAGAAAGAACTACAGACATAGTGTTTGCAACTCGTCAACTCCAGGACAAATTGCGGAAGAGAACTCCAACCTGACAAATGTCTTTAACACAGCCAGCAGTGAAGGCCTTTCGAAGGTCAAGTCAAAATATTTGTGCCCAGAGAGAAAACCATTGTGATGGATTGACATTTCCACGAAGACACGAATCAAGGGCGAGGGCGAATCATCTGAACCATTCCAAGTTATCAATGGAGTCAAGCAAGGATGTATCTTGGAGCCATCGCCTTTCAGTATCTCAGAATTACAGCAAACCCAAGCGGCATCTCAAGCCTAATGTGCCACAGACAGCTTAGAGCCCAAACTGACCTGATCAGCCATTCACGGACTCACAGAAACCAAACCAGTTAGTGACGCCACTGTCATCTTCAGACTCAAAGGACACGAGCAACAACAAGCTATATCAGCAGAAATTTTATAACATTATTTCTTGCCATAAGTCATTTAAACTTTTGTTATTTTTTTCTAATATAACTTGTTTCTGTTGACTTCAAAATTATTTTGTCTGTTTACACCCTAATCTACCCCTGTTCTCTTTGATCTAACCACTTACACATGATACGTTATTTAATCTCTCTTTGCGTATATCTTTTAAGTATCGTTATGATTTATTTGATAATTCTAAACATATTTTTAATCATGTGCATCTTGATAAAGAATGAGATATGGTTTATCTCATATTATCCACGTATTGTTTTAATGATATTAGATGAATTAACCAAGTCAAATACGTAAACAGATATAACTTGTGATTAGTAACAACAAAGTCTATACTCATCTAGAAGCAACAAAAACAAAAATAACAACAATTAGGGATATATTGAAGCCGTACTCAAGCATAGCTAGGCTAACCTAAGTACCGAGGTGTCTTGTTCCATGCCACGTATATAAAGGTAGGCTGATAAACACATATGTTGCGTTATATATCTTGATTATAAGAAATACACCAAACAATTTGATTACGAGAAACCTATCAATGGTCAGATACAAATATGGATCAACTTTGAAACGTGCACTTCGTTAGGATCTCGCTAAAGTGTGTAAGCTAATATGAATGTAGACTATATCAGACGTTATCACGAAGCCACATATTAAACTGATTACAATAATTTTAATTGTTTTGTCATTTTTCTTTTCTTAAGAAGGGGGAACGTCTACATAATTACAATTCATATAATAAATGGCGTTCACCTGAATTAGTATTATCTACCGAAGAACGTATTTAATCTGAGGCAATTCATACGTAACTGACCGACAGTCACTAAAGTAAGGTAGTATGTAGCCACTAAAGTAAGGTAGTATGTTGTTGCATCTATATAATGCTAGTTAAGTCAGGATAATACAGTGAAGCCTGGCAGATAAACAAGTTTAAGCTGATATATATATATATATATATATATATATATATATATATATATATATATATATATATCACCTCCTGAGCTTTTGTGAATTTAGCTTGATCTCAACATCTTCTGTAATTTTATCAAAGGAACGCAGAGCTGTGACCTTGACCCTCTGCAATTTTGTCCATTACGAAATAGAGCGCTGACTTGAAAAAGTTGCACTAAGATATGCGGTTGAATAAGAACATGACTTAAAGCGTATTCAGTGTTCTAAAAGCAAAGTGGGACTTAAAGTGAAAGTCATGGGATATTTCAACCGTCTATTTGTGATTTTTGTATATGTCAATGTCCTCTCTGGACAAATAAAACGTATATATTCAAATCACTGGATAATATTATTTAAACAACACATTCAGTGGAATAACATATAGCTAAATACAGTGGAATAACATATAGCTAAGTAAAGTGGAAAAACATACAGCTAAATAAAATTAAAGATACCTTTAATAGTTGGTGGAATAACATATAGCTAAATGTCACGTTTCGCAGCCCAGGTATCAGGAAATGTATAAAAGTTGGATATATTATGACCGCGTTTGATGTGTAATGTTAATTGAGTATGCAAGTCGCCAGCCACCCAGATCATAGAATAGCCGCCAGTCAAAGGGCTTGTCTTCCTCACACCCAGACGTTAAAACATGGGTCCAGGGATCAAAGGGAAGAACGGGGCGTGTTCTCACCCGCCACGTAGACAGACAAGCGAGAAGACATTGTCAGTAAGTATGATTGGGACCGTCAACAGCGACATCCAATTGGAATAAAGATAGGGGGTGGGAGTAAACCTTAGATCGAAATTTTAGCTTAAACGTGCAGTAAATTTATCAGTATACCTGGGCAGATTATGAGAAGTACATCTAGCGGGTTTAAGCGAAAGGGTACTCCGAGAGAAGCCACTCGTAATTTGGCGGGAATCTTAGGACCAGAATTTTAAGACCAGGAAAAGCTTCGATAAGGTCAGTAAGCTATTTGCTCGATTTTTGCAAAACATTACGGCGTCATAATTGTAAGTATTTGTAGCATGTATACCTAATTACTGGGATTGTTTTAGTATGTAGAATTACCTTGTAGTGTTTCATTTATAAGCGTATTTGAGACATGAATTTGAGTTTACGTAGAGAATTATGTAGATTGCTAGTCCGTCAGAATTAATATTGTAATTCGCTGGTAGGTTACTTCGTAGTAACCAGTACCTTTAATAATGCGTTATGTTAGAGTTTACGCATGTTTGAATTGGAGTTTAGGAAAATGATTGATGTATGTACGATTAGTTACGATAGATGTGTGAAGATACCAGAGCATGGATATTTGAATATTTGTATATTTGGTATGAGTTGTGATGTAAAGATATGCATCTGATTGTTGTTTATTGGTTTGTGTAATGGAATTCTAAGTATGTACTGATGTGAAGCAATTTATTGTTGTATGTATAAGAGTAATTAATACCATGCTTTCATCATGTTGTGTTATTATGTTGTGTTTTACCATAGAAGAATGTATGTGTATTTCGGTGTGAATGAATGCGTGGCCGGTGAAATTTAATAGCCTTATCTGATGATAGGCTGTGTGTAGTGTGAGATGTGAGCGCTGAGGAAAATATTGTACCATCCTTGTGTTTTCACAGGAAGCTTTTCGGGGGACAGAACTTCCGGTGCAAGTTAGTAGTCCCGAGTCTCTAAGAGGGAGACGGAAGTGAGACTGACAGTGTAGTCGGAGTCGACAACGTGCAGTCGACATAGAAAGAGGGATAGAAGGGGATGAGGAGGAAAGTTGTCTGGAGGAGGAAATAGAGGAGGAGGAGGAGAAGGAACTTGGAGGGAGTCAGGGAGGACGAGAGGGAATTAGGAGATAGAGAAGAATACACAGATGAGTAGTACACAAGGACAGGTGGAAATCTCACACTACGAATCAAATGATGCGATAGGCTAGAAAAGGGTCGAGCGGAAGAATTGTATTTGGGAAATTCGAACTATTGATCTTTTAACTGTTATTAAATTGTCATTATTGAACTTCACCTTTTTTTTGGTATCTTTATTCATTTAACCGTCGGCATTGCTGACTGGGGCTCGGAGCTGTATATCTAACTGTCACTAAATCAACTTCCAACCAAAATCGAGCTTGGGTGGGACTTCTACAATAATTTAAATAAATATTGGAGGCACCCCACCCCAATCCCCCACAACCAAAACCTCACACTAAATAAGATTAAATATACCTGGATAGAAGGTGGAATAACATATAACTAATTAAAGTGGAATAACTTATAGCTAAATAAAATTAAAGATAAATTTTATACATGGTGGAATAACATATACTTAAAAAAATTAAAGATACCTGGATAGATGGCGCTGCTGATATTGAGCTCGAAAAGCATATGACACATACGTCATCATGTCGTTGTTTAAGCGCTGTCATGTCCGCATTGGTACACCAGTAAAGACACGATAGACACTCACTCTCGTCTTTTATCCCACCACACCGGTGTCCACATTTTAGCATCTTAGTGCAAGCAGTGGCAACAAAGCCCTAAGAACATGAATAAAAGGTGTGCAATTTGTAAACATGTGACTGAAAATAAACGATAATAATAATAATAATAATAATAATAATATTATTATTATTATTATTATTATTATTATTAATTTCTACAGTCTCTTGGCTGTTCACATTTTCCTGAGATTGGACACATTAGGCATGCTTTAATACCACGCTGAACTTCTTCATACTCGTCATATGTACTTTTCATTTGCGATAATATAATTTCCTGTTATGGATAGTCTAGACGTCTTTTGAATCTACTTGACATTTTAAAATGTTTACACAATGAAAGTACGTAGCATAAGGACAGTATTTTAATTATCATTTAATTGTAACCATCAATAATACATAATCTTAATTTTCTTCAACCATCCCAAAATGAAATCATAGGTATTTGATCTGTATACATACCTGACATTCTGAATTGGAACAGGTAGTTTGCCCTATTATGACAGAATTATCACAGAATCTACAAGTTGCCATTAAAAGATTAATGTGTAAACATAACACACAACAGAAAACTTTCTTCTTCTACAACCACCCTAGTTAAATTACCAAATCGACACAGACAGTCGCTTGATGCATTAAGTGCTATGTTGAATATACTGTGAGACAAGGTATATACATGAAATTTTAAAGAATCTAAAACGAAACTCACCGTTTTCCTGAAAGTGAAAGTAGGTCGATCTGGTTTTACTTATGTAATCAAAATACATACACCAAAATTGGATTGGGTGTGTTGGATGATAAGTATTGGTTGCACAACTAAACGTAAGATATTCTGGAACAAGGCCCAACAGAAATAATTACTGTTAACATGTTACATGGTCAGACGCACTTGAGTAATAACAGTCCTAGCATAGGTAAAAAAAGAGAGAGAGAGAGAGAGAGAGAGAGAGAGAGAGAGAGAGAGAGAGAGAGAGATAAAGGTAGGGCCTTTTATAAAAGTATTATACCTGTATATCTGACTCATCAACTGAAATAATTCCTTATATCTTGCTTTGATCATATATGTATGTATGTCTGTATGTACGTACGTTCGTATGTATGTATGTTTATATGTATGTATGCATGTGTGTGCATGTATGTATGTTTGCATGTATATATGTATGTATACATGTGTGTGTGCGTTAGTGCGTACGTGCGTGCGTGTGTGTATGTATGTATGTATGTATGTATGTATGTATGCATGTATGTATGTATGTATGTATGTATGTATGTATTCGGTGCATCGTCCAGTACCAGTATGCCCGTTGTTTGCTGCCGGCTTTTGCTTCTATCTATCCATTCTTTCGTCAATCATTTCACCTTAACCTGAATTCTATTTGCACATGTTGTGAGACGTCTATCGTATTTGATGTAATGCTAAACGATGATGAGTAGGTGACCAAAAAATTCAAATCCGGGAGGGAGAGGATGAAGTTCGGTTCAAAGGTTACATTTTTATAGGTAATATGTAGTCTATATTGATCATATTTGGTGTCATGTTGCATGAGAAGGATGTGTTGATGACAACAATGCTTTCGGATTCTGGATACATCTCTTGGTGAGAATAATAATGAGAGTCATTGGTGACATTTTCATAGGTTATATGGACTATTTCTTGTAATCTAATTCCATCTACACATTCTGAGGACGTTGGTCATATCAGGTATAAATATTTTTTCTAGATACAGGCCAGGGAGTGTGTGGAAGTGTGGGTTGGGGGGATGGTGGGAAAGACGTTGATTGGGGTAAAATACAAATATTTGTGACATCTTCCTCTGTACTTCTTTTTGTCAGAATTATATCTATCTATCTATCTATCTATCTATCTATCTATCGTCTTATATCGACCTTCAGTATAATTATCATTTAGAATTTCCGTTCGCGGATTAGTTTTTGATTACTGTTTCGCCTTCAAACTTATAAAACATTTATTGATTGTATTCAGAGTGTTTTCTATTGTTACCAATATACAATAATTACAATAATTAACAATATACAATAATTACAACAATTACCAATATACAACAATTCACTTTTTTCAGACTATGTGCAGTAAATTTAATTGCTAATTTTAGTGTTGTTGTTGTTCATGTTGTTGTTGTGTTTGAGCGGTAAAAATAGTTCAGAAGAATGCTTTTCAGCTCAAAATCTTGGTTTCTTTTCGTAATGTTTCCTATTATTCCTTCATAGATTCAGTGATCCACATTATCTCCATTAAGGCGTGTCTTCACACGTGACGATTGTTTATTGTTTCCTTTACAGTCTATTTCTTGGAGTAAAGATGACACCTTTGTCATCAATGAACTATAATAGAGTTATAATTAATTCGTTAAAATGATTGCAAATTTCTAATTAATTATTTGTGTTGTGGAACAAAACACTTTTTCATGACATTTTTGAAGAATAATTTATCTTCTCTTGAATCAGTATCCGGTTTAGAAATATCTATATACCTAACGGTGCAAGGAATACATATATTTAACATATTTTCCATATTTTTGTGTTAAAGATGGCATCAAGATTTTGGTAGTTGAAGTTGATTCCGTGTTTGCTTGCCTCTGATTTGTATCGCATTGGCTTAAGGGTCTTTTCTCTTTGTCTGATGCAAGCTGTGCGAAATCTCAAGTTTTTACTGTTTAAATTCGATTTAACTTTACACAACTTATGATTAATGGTTTTTGTGTCTCGTAACAGTACTTAGGGCTGTTACTTATCTATTAACAATACACATGGTTGTTGCACAACTATTAAGAGTTTTGTTGCATAAGATCGGAATCAAAAAGTACAATTACTTTTCTTGTTGCTGATGAAAAGAAAATATACTCATCACATTTGCCTGGTTTCTGTGTTGCTAGTTGTTGTTGTTGTTGCTGTTGCTGGGTTTAACGCCATTTTTCAGCACAAGATAGGCTATACATGGCGGCCAGTATTAATGGTGGAGGAAGAACCCGAAAAACCCAGGAAAGAACCACGGACCCACGAGGAGCTACTGGCAAACTTTCCCATGTACCCACATTGGCCGAGCCAGAGACACGAACCCACGCAGACAGAGGTGAGACGGCAGTGATCCGTAACGGTGAGCGCTTTAGACCACGCGGCCACTCAAGGCCCCTCTGTATTACTAGTAACAAAAGCTATTTTCGTAACTAGGAGCTCTAACAGAGGGATCTTATTCGTATCAGAGGACCTTTTTTTAAACGTATAGTTAGTATTAACGTATTTCGGGCTTCAATACGAATGACAGATTTTCATGTGTGTATTGGGTGAAGAGAACACTTGTGTGTGTAT
>JAECUM010027743.1:0-51753 GCA_016617855.1 Megalonaias nervosa
TATATATATATATATATATATATATATATATGGTAAACGTTTACCTTTATTGCAGAACAAGGTTTCAAATATCAGGTTATAAAGATACCGTTACCGATAAATAAATATATACTGTATGTGAAAGACATGATTATTGTTATAGTAGTAATGAATCTAATTCACAATTGTATACGCAAATGCTTGATGAATTAAAATAGTGTTGACACGACATTACCAGAAAAGGCAACGAAGAATTAATTGTCAATCCAATAATAAAGCTTGAACATAAGTTAGGTTTAGACAAACAAGTGGTCGACAATATTTGCTGAAGAATTACATAGCCACTAATAAGAAAGTTCACTCAATGCCGCGTCAAAGCAGGTAAGATAGAATCTATATTTTCAGCGGATTAGATTGTCATGCATCAATTAATTAGGCATAATAAAGGATATAAATATTACTGACTGTGATTGACATATTTATTTAATGTGTATGGACAGACCCATTTTAGATTAAAACTGAAATTAATGTAACAAATGCTTTAAAAACAATTATGCCAACTAGAATTAGAGATAAACTTTGAGTTGACCTTGCAACAGATTTTGATAGTACAACGTTAAAACCATGGTGGGATGACACTGATATTGTAATGTATCATGTTTATTGTGGGAAAGGCTATGGTGCTGAGTGTTTTTAATACAACCCTAAGAGTATACCGTGGAATTATTTTACAGCAAACAACACAGATATTTTAAGTGTGCCAAAAAAGATGGCTACATATAATAAAACAAAGATTTAAAAGTTTAAAATGACACATACAGGCCAGAAAATATGAAAACAAACCAACTGTTTATACGAAACTATTTTTCGAAGGAAACAAGCCAAATGCAAATTAGTTGATATGTTACAATTATCTAAGAAATAATATACATTTGAAAAAGATATTCACCAAATTGGACGGAAAACGTTTTCAAAATAATAAAGATCGCATACGCTAACCCCATTGTTAATGAAGCACGAGATTTGAAGGGTGAAAAAAATGATGATATATTTTATGAATCTGAATCGCAAAAAGCAAAACAAGAAATATTCCTAATTGAAAAATTCTAAACGTAATAATGAAAGAAACAATCTTTTGTAAAATGGAAAGAGAATTACCAGCAATATAATTCTTTAAAGCCCTTGAAAGATCTGCAAAATTTATTTAAAACAGGAGTTGTTTCTTCATATGCAATTACTTTGGTTCATTTGCCATAGTTTTGCTGCACACATATTACATGCAAAATGTGTTTATTGTGCATTTTATCTTCCTCATTTCATTATTATTTTCGTAAAACCTATTCTATTATTTTCTTCCTGTAGTACATTAATATATTAAATTCATATATAAACCATTATTGCTTGATTTACTTGATTTGCGCTTCTTTCTATTATTGAAAAAAAAATTTTGATTACAATGCACAAAACAGAGTAAATAAAAATAATTGACTTTATTGGTTTTCATGCAAGTTGTTTTTACTAAATGTCATTAAACCAATTGTTACCTAAAGAAGAGTAATCAAGAAAAGTGCTGAATATTTAAACATTTCCTGCATATTCATAAGTTTTAAAGTTTCCATTGATTATTTAATTTATTATATTATCTAAATATATTCAGTAACATACCATTAGGAATAATTCCATTAAGGCATTCAAAAGACAAAAACATCTATCGATGGGACGTTAACTCCATAAAAAGAGTTAGTCAATAATGACTGTCCAATAATCATTTCATACTCTTAATGTCAGACAATTTGTATTTGCAGCAATTAGGTAATAATAGGGTGTATTCTTCAATTATTATATATTATATATAATAATATTCTGTGGAACCAAAACAAAGCTTATGGAATCAAATATATTGTATATAATAATTACATAATTAAAAGACGTTAGAGAACTACAGCAGAAATTAATTAATCTCTATAATTTTTTAGCCCTGATCAAGATTTAAAAGCCCTGCTCGCGAAATACACTTAAAATTAGACCATTCTGGAAGCATCATAATATGATAAAAATGTCAAATATATAACTGTACCAGCATCGAATAACTATGTACAAAACTGATATAAGATTAAAATGAAACAGTAAAGCCCATTCCAACCCCAATAACAGTATCAAGCCCATTCCAACCCAATAACAGTGCCATCTTTCCCCAGATCAGATGTCACAGCCCGTTCCATCTCCAAGAAAACCTATACCACTTCCATATGCGCCATCTCCCACGGAAGCCCGCAAATAAGTGGAAGGAGGTCGGGGGGTGGGCGGGGAGGGGGGGCAAGTGCAAGTTTAGATTTAATCTCAAAACATGTTTAGGCCTACATCCATAAAACTTAATAGCTCACCACTACGTGTTCGCCACCCCCTCCCCCCCTCCCCGAAAATAATTCTGCGGGCACCTGTGCCATCTCTAACAATACTGGCTTATCTGCTAATATTTGTTGTAAAGAAGAAAATAACCAAACATTTATTAAAAGACTTTAAGACTCCAGTGGGTAGGAGACACCAATATAATAATGACTTACATAAATTCTTGTCAAATATGAAAGAACAAATTCTAATAACTCTTATTGAAAATGAAATAACTGTAAGCAAAGGATATAAAAATTAGTACTGCGATAAAAATACGGGTGTACAAAATGGTACAATATATGGGCAAAATAAACGCAGCAGAGGAAATTGTACCTTTTCGGCCAGGAAAGCGTTACATTTAAATATTCTACATGCTCTTGACAAAATAAAGCGCCACTTCGATGAATTCGTAAATCGTGAAAGTTGTTAGAAGATGAGATATATTCTCGCTATTGACCTGTACATCTCACAATATAAGCCATTGTCTAGGGAAAGTTCCATTTCTCTACCAAAAGAAATAGCTTTACAAAAATGTGGATAAATGTCCCAGAATAATGATAATGATTGTTTTAAATGCGTTGTTTTATTCAGCTTTATTTCCATCAGAATGCCTATCCGGGTATAAAAATCGTCGACAAGTTATATTTTGATGATTTCAAGTTCCTGTTGCATTCAAAGATATTACTAAATTTGAACAACTGAACAAAAATTAGTCGTCAATAGTTGTGGATGGGTTGACGGATTATACCTATTAGAGATTAGATGTGAGAAAAGAGAAAGTATTGTTGATTTAATATTAATATCACAAGGTAAAGAAATAAAAACAACGTTATGTGTGGATCAAAAACTCTTCCCGATCGATATATTGCAGAAGGAAGCATGTACAAAAAATGTACATGTATAAGATGTCTTCACGATTTTAGGAAAGTAAACATTATGGGAAATGAGAGTAATGATTGTACAGGAATTTAAATGTTAGCAAGTTGTGCTGCCCAAGACGGGAGAAAATATCAAAAAATATAGATGGCATCAAAATCAAATGAAGATACCATTTTTTGTATCTATGCCGATTTTGAAACATTGAATCAAAAGGTTAAAATGAGCACGGGTGATAGGAAAGAACAAATACTCAAACAACGTCTATGCTCGTTCGCACGTTGGTTCGAACCCACGACCCAGAGCAAGCTGACTTGACTTTTTGAAAATTTGTAAATCCATGCTGAATATATGTGTTTGCTGTTTTCAGTGGTCCTATGGAGTTTTACTCTGGGAGATATTTACCGGATGTCGTTACCTACCTTATAATGAATTACCGGATAACGATATATACGTCAGTGTGGTGATGAGAGGCTATCGGCTCCGAAAACCTGAAAATATTCCCGAGCCCTAGTGAGTATTGCAAAATATCTTTCTATGTAACTTATGTGTGAGGTTTCAGACCAGGGTGAATGTTATTTTTTCGATTGTATTTTCTTGAATGAGTTGGATGCAGAAGTCATATTCTTCTCAATAAGTAACAGTAGATTAACGATTTATACCATTAAAATGTTATAATGTGACTATCGTTTTTGCTTGAATTTGATTACAAAGGCATTTAAAAGTGTAGTTGAATGTGTGACTCCTTGAAACTGATTACACAGACATTTATAAGTGCAGTCGGATTTGTGACTCCTTGAAACTGATTACAAAGGCATTTATAAGTGTTGTCTAATTTGTGACTCCTTGAAACTGATAACAAAGGCAATTTAAAAGTTCAATAGTAGGTGCGACTCTTTTACATTTACAAATGTTTACTCATTTCATTTTTCTTCATTACTTAAATAATTTTTCCCGAAGTAAAAGGACAAAATGGTGTCTTGTGCCTATTTTCTGGTTTAAATCATACATCAAATATAAAATATGTTGCTTAGGTTATATATAGTGACAAAAAAGTGAATAGGTCGATACACCGGTTCATATACGGAAATAAATTTGTACATTCAACAGAATATCATGTTCGTTCCGCCGTTATTATTTCACACAATTTATCATCAACGTCATGGATGCTCTTCATTTAGATAACTTATACTTTCAAACTGATTCTTACGCTTTTTATTCCATGTCTATATTCTATACAATAGTTATCAAATAGTTATCATTTGCACGAAAATCTTTGATGACACCACACTTAATATTAAACTCTGATAATGTCTCCTTTGTTTTTAAACAAATATTTCAAATTTATCTTTCACAAAAGTTTGTCGTTATTTTAATAAGACACATTCACCCCACCCCCAAAAAGCAGAAAGAAATAAAAACAAAAGCAACAGAAAAGTACGGATTTTCTGGGAGAATAGCGAAAGTATCTCTATCATATCAACACTAGGTAATATAACTGTAAAGTCATGTTTGAGTGACTTCTTATTGTTAGCTTTCAGTCCGTTACCCTGTTTTACCTGTAACAGCAATAATAATAATAATAGTGTTTATTTGTAATGCAGGCGACTGGCCCATGATACATATCCAAACATATAATAATAATAATAATAATAATAATAATAATAATAATAATAATAATAATAATAATAGTAGTAGTAGTAGTAGTAGTAGTAGTAGTAGTAGTAGTAGAATTAGTAGTATGAGTAATAGTAGTAGTAGTAGTAACACGAATAAGAACTAAAACGATAGATGAACTGAGTGAACAAATTATTTACTTTATATATATATATATATATATATAGAGAGAGAGAGAGAGAGAGAGAGAGAGAGAGAGAGAGAGATTATGCACTACCCAGACATAGCAAAGTTTATGTTCAACTTAGACTTGATTTGTATTGACAAACATACTAAGACTTCTTCACCTGCTTACATTTCAGCCATGACATGTTTGTCAGGTGCATGAATACAGACAGCAAGTTGAGACCAACATTTGAAGAAGTCCTATTTTTCATGAATGACGTCACTGTAAAACCTTTACAAAGTGATAAGGATACCTATATGACCATTCTGTAATAGACCAGTCACACTGTATGAGCAAATCGGGAACAGACCAATCACAACAACCCGCACCTCAACTTCCTTGAAAATGGCACAAGAACATTCCTTCCAGATTTGCCAAAAATTATTTCTTGAAAATAATTTTAAAAGGAAAGTTTTAATTTCGAGAGAATGGTTCATTTTATAGCAAAATGAAAGGGACATATAATGTAACTTGCTAATAACACAGTGTTTTTGATCGATTGATATATATCGTGATATCAATATTTCTCTATATATATATATATATATATATATATATATATATATATATATATATATATATATATATATATATATATATATATATATATATATATTGTGTGTGTGAGTGTGTGTTTGCGTTCCCGTACGTTTGTGTGTGTGTGTGTGTGCAATTTTCATCACGAGATATTGATTGAAGTGCTAGGCAGAATCATAGCAACTAGTTATATTAAATATGTCACTACCGTACAAAACACGGTGACCTAAGTAAGTTACATTGCAGTTCCCTTATATATATATATATATATATATATATATATATATATATATATATATATATATATATATATATATATATATATATATATATATCTGTGTGTGTGTGTGTGTGTGTGAATATTCATTGATGATGATGATAACGTATGCTAAACATTAATCAGATCTGTGTGGGATAACGGACGAAATGATTCTATTCTGATCGCCATGAAATGAACGTAACAGATGTACTTGGCATTCGCTATATATCGATAAGAATGCAAAGGAAGAGTGTGGATATAATGGGAGCGGATTTAAAGAATCAGAAAGATTCAAAAGAAAGGGGAATCAACGATTTACATAATTAAGATTTACGTAGACAGTACCAGCTCTCTCTCTCTCTCTCTCTCTCTCTCTCTCTCTCTCTGAGAACTACTTGTATATGATCTAAAACATATTTAGATTGCATGACAGTTTCACATCAACCACTGTAATTTTTTGTTGGACTAGAGGTTTCTAATTACTTTTCTACGTCAACACTTTTCAATTAGTGTCCTAATGTACGTGTATCTATTGTAACCCAATTAAAAAAGGCAGCGATTCGCCACTGAACCTCATCAAGATTATTTTGCAATCTGACATGGTTGGATAACACTGGTCACAATATTTCAGTAGTGATCTACAATAGCCACCCACAATCGACTCATTGTAGACACTCCACAAAGCCAATCAAATTCGGGATAATCCCGCTACAAAGCTAATCAAATTCGGAATAATCCCGTTACAATGCCATCCATATTCACGATATTCCCCTTAAAAAACCACCCAATTTTACAATAGTCACTTCTAAAATTCTACTCAAAATTACTCATTCGTAGGCAAGCATAACATTTTAGTATAATAAAGTATCAAAGTATTCAATTGTTCAGATTACATTTATGTTGAATTTTCTGCTATAAAAATGCAGCGATTCCAAAATATAAGCAATCGCAATGAATATGATACATATATATATATATATATATATATATATATATATATATATATATATATATATATATATATATATATATATATATATATATATATATATCTATTAGCTGCACTTCTCTAAATTGTGATGCTTTTGTCTCTTGGACAAAATAAACTGCACTTTTATATCGTTTGATATATTCAAACGATGAATGGCTATAGAGTTTAATTGATTCCTTAAAATACGTCTTTCGTAAAGGAAAATTGTAATAAGTAATCTATTTAATGTTTGGATCAGATATCAAGAAAGAGATATCTGAAAAAGACAAATAGTGAAAGAAGAAGCTACTGTAGCATATATATATATATATATATATATATATATATATATATATATATATATATATATATACTAGGGCTCTCGTAGGGGTCTTTATATATGTAGAGCCGTTATAGAGGCTTCATTATCTTCTCACTTTCAACTGTTACGATGCAAAACCTCGCATAACGATTATTCAAAAATTTCTAATAAATTAATTGAATCTGGCAATTACCAAGGTGCAGCCATAGAGCAAACAAAGCAAAGGCCATTCGTAAATAATGGGCTCTAAGTTCTTTTTTTATCTAAAGTCTAAGATGATGAAGTATAACGGCAAAATACATGACAGATACATCCTTTATTTCTACTAAAGATGGAAGTAGACTTCGTTTGGCGGATCAATCACGAAAAGGTCATCAATTACAAAGTAAACATGTTGACAGTGTGAGAATATACTGCACAAAACAACAGCAAATTAGGAAACGAAACTTAGAAACATTTTTTTGGTCAAGTTGTTTTTCTCTAGAGTAAATTACAATGACTAGATTCAGGACATCAAGACGACAAGAAAGAAAATTTTCAAATGTCATTAACTTCATCTTTCTTAGGGTAAATAAGAATGACACACGACGAGTATGTAAGAACGACACACGACGAGTATGGAAGAACGACTTACGACAAGTATGTAAGAAAGACACACAACTAGTATGTAAGAAAGATATTGACGGGTAAATAAGAGTGACACACGACGGGTAAATTTGAACGAGATTCTCTGATAACTTGCGTGTGTTGCTGTGCTGTAAACAACCAAACCAAATATTCCCTTTGCATACCTTTAAATAAATGAAATGAGAATGAATCTGCCTTTAATCTTTATTTGTCGGTTATTGAGTCCGTTATTGTTTAATTTTCAAATGTGCCGATTAAAAATTGTCATATGTGCCGATTAAAGAATTACCTTGTGTTTAGTTACAAGCAGTTACAAGCAGAACAAAATTAGCATTCAGAACAGTCGAGACAATTCATAATTAAGGAAAATGACCTCGTACTCATGGGATCGAATATTATGAGTCAGTTTGTGTGATTATTACTATATACATGTGATTATTACTATATACATGTTAGGAGCGCGCTCGCCTTTGCTGATCACTGACATCTCACTTCCATCGGCGTGGGTTCGAGTCTCCGACTCGGCCAACGTGGGTATGTGAGAAAGCTTGCCAGTAGCTTCCCTTATGTCGGTGTTTCTTTCATGGGTTTACCGCCACCAGATATACCGACCGCCATGTATAGCATATTATCTGCTGCAAAATGGCGTTAAACCCGTAACAGAACCAACTTATATAACGTGTATGTTTTATTATCTTATATGCAGTTCTTGCTATTTACTATGCATTTCTTTATATGTCATGAGAGTTTGTTATTATATGATATGCAGTATTATATTATCTAATGTGCATCTGGGATTATTTCCTGAATATATTTTCATTATATTTTGTACATTCATTAAAATTTGATGTGTAGTTGTATACCCCATGATGTGGCAAAATAAAACGCTTTTATGCTGTCCAAACTTCATTATGTCATGTGACTGTTTTATTATATGCTGTGCATTTATCATTATATTTTGTGCGGACCTTGCCCTCAAGAGAAAGAATTTGCTAATGCAACGTTTTCGAAGTGCAATCCAGCATAACATCTTTTGTTCTAGAGTTAAATTACGTATCACATGATATCATGCTACAACACATCATCAGAATGGGCAGAAAATGTAGGATTTCTGTCTGAGTCTTTGTAATTTGTGCAATGATTTGGTATCTGTTTCACGTGTCCAAATGGCAAGTCTTGGTTAACTTATATAGCACCTGTTGCTATCGTACCATCTTTTCACCATTGCTAAATATCGTCTGTAATTTCCTGTAATGTGTGTACAGTAGTCTGTCCGTCAATGTACTAGCGCACAACTGCCTCAACAGCCGAGTGTAATCTTACAAACACTGGTACATTAGCCATTAGACCCAGGTGTGGGGGTCCGTGGAGTGGGTGGCGCAGGTGTGGGGGTCGGAGGAGTGGGTGTCAAATATACAAACATGGCAATTACCGTGACACTATTTTAATATTTTGTTAATGTGTGTTGTGAGGGTGGGGGTATGAAGTGATTCACATGGAGATTAGATTTGATATGGCGAACCATTAGACTTATTATATGCTTTGTCAAGAACACGTCAGTGGATGTAAAAGAGGATTAACTTTTCCGATGACAGCAGCGGCAATGTCAGCATTTTGACATGCTTTTGGATAAGGCCATTACACTTGCTTATATTTCGTTAGAGTCCCTATGGATTTTGTTCATATTTTTTATGATGTATTCTAAAGCAGACAGGTTTAATTTTGCGACACACCTGTTCCATCCTTAGATCTTTAGGTCAACAATTGTTTTGATTCGGTTAAAATTTTATTTGTTGATATTTCTTTAACTCCTTTTGAGATATTTGGGTTAGCCGTTATTACGTTGTCCCGATTTATTCTGCCACACACTCATTAACACCTTTAACACAGAACATATGTCATGAATATTGGATCCAACATGCCAGCTGCTACTTTGTCAAATGATTTTAATAAAAAATAATTGATACACATAGATACATGATTGATCAGACAGGGTTTTGCATTGGATCTCTACAAATGAAGCACCAAAGGGAACTGATGGAGAATAGTTGTCATCAATATCAAGTGTTTCGCTACCAATGTTGTGGTATTCTATTCAAAGCGTAAGTTGCAAGTTTTCAGATTTTGTCTAGTTTGATATTAAATTTGTTAGGACTATATGGTCATAAACTAAGTAACACAAAGATATAAACCCAACAAGTTTTGTACAACTTAATAAATAATTTAATTCTCTAAATTATGAAGTGGAACATATAGTACAACAATTTTGTGACGACTGTAGTTGCAATTTATCGCTATGTCACATATTTCATAATTTATCCGTAGGTGACATATTTCATAATACATCCTCACGCGACATTTCATCATACATCTTCACGTGACGAATTTCGCAATACTCAACAATCCAATTCGAAACTTACCCCAAACCGTAGATAGGTTTACTGTATGGGTGGCGCTGTACAATTTCGAACTTTGCACACGGTTAAATTTTTAAAGAAAAAGAATTTCCCAGGTCTTCCTCGCTGGTTATACTGGCTGTTTAAAAAGACCTTGTATGTCTTATGTTTTATTTAAAAAGAACTTTAATTCCCTTTAGTTTGGTGTATAACTGATGGGTGTAATATAAATTACCGGGTATGTAGTGTACACCTATTACCGGGTATGTAGTGTACACCTATTACCGGGTATGTAGTGTACACCTTGGCCTTACTTCAGATGCGCACCCTTCATAAAACTACAAGCCCCGCTTGGTCAGTTACATTTTCTGGACTTAAGAGATAAATTATATTTTTTTTTTCAAAAGCCATTAATATTTTTGTATGTTTTATATGTTTGGTAATTCATCCATTGCACTTTCAGAAGCTATTATTGTCTAGTCTCGCAAAATTTGTTTTCACTATTTTAATAACTGCTAAAGATAGTGCACTTTAGACTAATTCAGACTGGGTTTTTTTTATCACATAGGAGCAGAGATTTAGGCTAGCTGTTTGCTTAGATCATGTACAGCTTCCACAGTTATAAAAACCAAAGAAATTTCAGCAAGAGTACACGAACGTAACACAGAGGTATGACAATACGTGTTGCAAATACAAACAATTTCACCTGTCACTCTCTCCTAAGTTTATAACATCTGTCGAGCGCACCTCCCCCCCCCATGGTTTAGTTTAAAACTTGTCAACAACTTGTCTGTAGCTCTATCTAAAAATAGAATATACAGTCATGCACCAAAAGTTAAACACACAATATAGATATACATAACAAATTTCTAAACCATTTCGAATAATCTTGAATGACAATTAGGATGTACGTTAGTTGCTGTTGTTACTTTAGTTGTACAAGTCTCTATCTGGTTTAAGCTCACTACGACGTAATGCAGAGCTATTGGACTTCAACAGATGGAGAGCATCCATATAAAACTTCTACAAACATTCAGCCTCACTGCATCTCGGCCATTTTTCCTTCCAAGGTCCTATGCAAAAATATGGAATAGATTTCATAGCGCCTGCATTCCGTTAAGGGGCTAACTGGACTAATTTTATACGTACATGCACATATTTGTAAATTCGCGACTAGGTATAAGTATCCAATTCATGTTTGTTTACACACGGTATACATAATGTTATACACAGAATCATGAAACTTGGTAAGGGAGTGTGTCCTGTTATGTATATTTAATTTAATTGTTTATCTGTTAGTTTTAATTTTTTTTTTTTTTTATTTCATTGCATGTTTTTGTAATGTAACATTGTTTGCTGGACTTGACCTTGTCCAGAATTGAGTTCATTTCTGCTTGACCTGATTTACTGCTCTTTTAATTTTTGTATTTCATTTATGTAACAACTAATAATAGCTTCATTATAATCTATGTGTATGAGCTTATTAACCGAATTATTATTCAGGTAAACACAAAAGGAGTAAATATGTTGCTCAGGGTCAGGCTTTTGGAGATTCGCAAGTGAATTTTATAGGCTATTGTGTTGTAAATAAACAAGGCTCATTAAATCATTCTAGAAGGTTATATTCGATTAGGTAATGGTTGTTTTTAGAAAATGATAACTGTGACCTGAGGTCAAGCAGAGAACTTTATTATCTTGTGGCTGTGAGGATTCTATAAGGTGTGCCTTAACATCTAGCACTTTAAGTTATATTATGTTGTGACCAGTTTGGGCTGAATTTTATTTACTACAAATTATTAAATTAAAGTGATTATTTTCTCTGGAAATACAAATGTGCTCTGATAAAATTCTTGGATAAAGACATTAACTGGAATTTATACTGAATTCAAACCTGGAATAATATTTCTGTGATTCAACAAGAGACTGTTGACACATCAGTACTTTATAGGCTATAACAGACACGTCATCGCCTTCGATTTTGGATCTCTTTGGGACTTGAACTGAATTTTATTCAGGACTTTTTATTTCTAGGATTTGTATCTTTAATTCTTATTTTTGGATTTAATTCGCAATACCGTAAGTTCTTTTTTCTCATTTCTCACTTTGAATTCTAGGGAAATAAATTATTTGTTAAAATTTTACAAAGCTTGTTGTCTTCACTCTTTTCTGTTACTTATTTTAAGAGCATATACTCGTAACAGTCCTAATTACAAAAATAGCCAACTGTGACCCATCTTTCTTGCTCCACTCAAATGGTTCCAATTTGATATTTAAGTTTAAGTTCAAGGTTTAATTTTTTAACTGCTTTGCATGCTAGAATCATCAAACTAGATGAAAGTATGCATCTCTTAATACCACGCCCTTACAACTAAAAGAAGGCCAATGTGACTAGGTTCTCAGTTTGCTGGCTCATGTTAAGATTTTGCGTTTAGCTTATGACCACCCACCTTTTTGATTCATTTTATATTTAGCAGCAGGGAGGTCGTACAGACCATACTGTGGAAGGCCCCATTTGTGAAATCAACGCTTCTACCAAAAATGGACAGGAAGTAATTTGCAGTTTTGGTAGAAGAGTTAATTTTACAAATGAACCTTCCACAAAGTGGCCTATTCGATCTCCCTGCTGCTTATTTGGAATCGTAAATCTTGGCGAGGAGATGCATCTTGATGAATATTACAATATCATTACACAGGAAAGTCAGTGTAAATTTCACGTTTCAATGACTTGAGTTAAATTATGTAGTTTAACTGTTTATGCTTAAATCATTAAACTAGATCATTTTATACATCTTTTTGAGTACAACCACCTTTACAAAAAATGTCAATGCACCCTAAGAGACACTTTCTTTCTGGCTTAGGTTAAGTTTTTCCGTTTAACTCATGACTCAACAGATTTTCTGTATGCTATGCATGTACTGTCCCACCTAGAGCCAGGAAATGTTTTGATGGGGTACATCTTGATGAGCACTACTCTCTCAAAAGAAATGTTTTATGGGGTGCATCTTGATGAGCACTACTCTCTTCATTGAAATGTTTGATGGGGTACATCTTGATAAGTACTATTCTCCCAAAAGAAATGTTTTGATGGGGTACATCTTGATGAGCACTACTCTCTCCATTGAGACGTAGGTCTTAATTCTCGACGCTTCACTAACTTGAGGTAATTTCTTTGTGATATTCATTTCGCAGGAATTGTTCACACTAGAAACTCCAAACTGATGATGTTATGCATCTTTATTAGTTGTTGTTGTTGTTGTTGTTGTTATAGGGTTTAACGCCATTTTTCAGCACAAGATAGGCTATACATGGCGGCCAGTATTAATGGTGGAGGAAGAACCCTGGAAAATCCCGGGAGGAACCACCGACCCACGAGAAGCTACTGGCAGGCTTTCTCACGTACCCACGTTAGCCGAGCCTGGACTCGAACTTACGCAGACAGAGGTGAGATGGCAGTGATCCGTAACGGTCAGCGCTTTAGACCACTCGGCCACTCGGGGCCCCCATCTTTATTAGTAGCATACTCATACAACAATATCTATATCTTTGCATTTAGTTTATTACCACGTAACTTTGTGGCATGATATATACATATTATCAAACGTAAAATCACTAGGCTTGGTAAGTGTATGCATCTTGATAAGTACAACGCACATATTGCGAAAGGAGGTCTCTCTGGCCTATATTTCATGTTTCAATGGCTTTGTTTAATTATTTTAATCTTCAAACAATGAATATTTATCTTTCTATCTATCTATATATATATATATATATATATATATATATATATATATATATATATATATATATATATATATATATACTATATATATATATATATATATAAAGTCACTACCAGATGTAAGGTATTTGTGTTTCGCTCGTGACATCATAGATACGCCTATGATCTTATGCATTCTTTCCTACTCGAAAGACATTTTCGGACCAGTGCAGTTCTAAATAACAATGCATATACATTCGGTTGTAATCATTCCATATTAATCACTGTACATTATATATTGTAAACTATATGCTCGTGCATAGTGATCGTACAAAATTCCATGTGTACTATTGTTCCTAATTGCCATGTGGGTTCAAATAGAATCAAGTCAAATCAGAATTGATTTTTTGGGGCAACATTTAGGTTCAAAAGGTCTGGTGTACATCGTCTGGCCCTCTCTGTGACTTTTATTTCGTAGACATGGTAGTGATAGAAGTGGAAAGAATTTTTACAAGCTCCTTTCTTTTGAAGGCCGCACTGCTGACATTGCGAGTCAAAAAACGTTTTGACAACCAATTCTGGAACAAATGATCTTCGATCTTTGACCAGCCGAATTGGTACACATTTTGGCTTCTGTTCGTCGTTGGGATACTTATCCATGTTTCCATCAAAGTTTGATTTTGTTTCCTGCTAAAGTAACACCGATACACGTCGCTCTTAGAGCGTGGCTTCTGCTATGTTACTTTTGACAATCGTTAGCATTAGCCATTAAACAGATTTCTGTACCACTTCAAATCAGCTTCCGAAACACATCGACTGGATTCAGCAAATATTAGTTTTGGAACCATATGTGCAGTTGTAATTGATCCATCGTTTTGTAAACTACGCTTTTCTTTGAGTTTCCTTGTTCAGTCGTTAAATCCCATGTTGTGGTCTGCGTCATCATCAGCAATCAAGGCTGTGTGGTTGACCTTGCCAATCGTGTTAGGTTTCCCCATTACAGAAGCATGTAACTTTGTGTTCTTCGTTTTTGTTTTTAGGGTGGGGGGTTGCTATTGTTTTGTGTTTGGGGGTTTGGAGATGTTTTTGGTTTATTTTTTAATTTTTTTTATATTCTTGTAAATCGGTAGATTCTCTAGGTAATCTCGATAAGGGTAATTGTTCATACTGCTTCTGACTAGTTTGCTACAAATCCACTTAACTGGACACAAATGCATCAAAGTGTTCACAAGGGTTACTGTTTCATTTGCGTCTGGATTAGTATTGTCGTATTTAATGCATCACTTTTATGCACAGCTAAATGTTATTCAAATCAATGTAATCTTTGGCTTGCCTTACGATTCCAAAGTCAGTCGGTGCTGTCGTAATAATAATGACACGGTATGGAATTTAACCTCCTTTTCGTTCTTGTCATGGCAAACAGATCATGATCTTTCTTGGAATATTCGGAAGAATTTTGATACATCATCTTGGATATTTTATAATAAAGTTTTTCCAACACAATAATGATTCTTAGTCTTTTATTCTTGACCTTTCTGTGTGATCTTAGTGTTTTTCAACGTCTCTTCCTGCCTTGTCATTCCTGCAGAGAGAATGTCACAGCCTATGTTACGACCAACGAGCGGTTTGGTTTTATAGAATGTCCAGCGGTTTTTTTTATCCTGTCAGGATCAACACATTTTTATGGAACTCAGTATTGTTCGGCGACATTGGCGTGCTGGATGAATTGTTTTGTCGGCGACATTAGCGTGCTGGATGAGTTGCTTTCCTTGCAACAGGGCATGACGCTTCCAAGCAAAAAGTTTCACGGTCAATGTGACAGTACGATAACGAGATTTTATCGTATTCGCCAAACCATTTCCTCCTTGTCAATCTACTCCTCAGTATACGATATGCATGAATTTTCGAAAATGTTTTGGCGACAACCTCCACCTTTATTAATATACGCAGAATTGTCAGTGTTAATGTAAAGCACACGGTATCATTGTCCATAACCTAAAAGGTGCGTTGGCTGACACATTAACAGCACCGATCTCCTTGGCATATTCCTTCGGCTCCACTATCTCGATGACCTCGTAGTAACTGAAAATGATCAAATCCTTCTCGAACGATGTCAGGTGTACTATGACTTGATTTCTGCTTTGTAATCGATGAACTGAAAGTATTTACTTGGATCCATCAAGTATTCTGTGTTGGTCATCATTGGGCACTGAGTTAGTTTTCCCTAACAAACAAGTCAACATAATTTTAGCAAAATCCCGTCTTCTTTTCTCCAGATCCACATATTCCAATGGTATGCACTCCATGGATCGGTAACATTGCTTGAATCGCACCTTCATTTTTGGGGTGTGAATCTAGCATCGTTGGTAAGTTCATTTCTGTAAATGTTCCATGGTTGACCTCAGTATACGGATTTTACAGTTCTTAGGCATATCCAAGTAACTCACGGACTCTACAACTGTACTGTTGACGCTTTCATGTAAATAATCTTAGCTTCGTTGATAGTCACTTGTAGAAATTCGGTTCTTTTTTTTTTTTTTTTTTTTTTTGCATAGTGTTAAAAACAAAACCGTCCATCGTCCTTGAAAGCAGCGTGATGGTGATAATTGCCTTAACGATCTATAACTTCTTCGTCAGTCATCCGTGGGCCCAATACCTTATGAACGAAAGAGCGTAGTGTCCACGAATTATCTTTTATCGTCCGCTTGAGTGCACGCAACAATTATGACAGTGATAAATAAAGGTTCCTAATGTTATGTATATCTGTATTTTTGTAACTTGATTTTATTTACTTTTTGTAATTTTTATTCATGGTTGTAGATTGAATAGAATAGATTTCGTTAGATTTTGCCTACGTGACCTGAGTCTGTAAGAGGATAATATTACATAGGATCTATAAGTAGACGCTTACGTATATGTTGACAATAATAATAATAATAATAATAATAATAATAAGACGACGTAATGGAGCCTTTTTGATTACTTTCTCATTAGCTGATAAGATTATAATGTTTCTAGATGAATTCAGTAACATCTCATTGGCTAGGCTGGGTTACATAAATAGGCAAATTCGAGGCAAACTGAGTAGTAAGATCCATCACGTGGGGTATATTGTGAAATTTAGTCGCAATAAAAAGTGTATATAAGGAGAGAACTGAGTAATCAGTTTCATTCCGATTTTGGAGTCATCCTCATTCCTTGAGTTCTTGTTGTAAGTCTGCATACGTGTTTTATGTTCTTAGATATTATTCGAGAGGTAAAGCATGTGTTTGGAATGTTCAGTGGAAATAGAAAGTGTTCATTATTTCGGTTATACTATTTTTGGGAACTGTTCTGAATTATTCAAAAGAGTCCTGGACAACGCCATCTTGACAACTTCACGTTTCTTGGTAGATCAGTACATTTCCGGTTTTGAAATACAGGACATTTCATTCATTTAGGACTTCCATACAACTTTATCATGATTATTCTGGATTCACTTCATAATACTGTAAGTTCCTCTCACATTTTCATTTATGACTTTGATAATTAAATTCTTTGTAAAGTTTTATAAAACTTGTTGGTTTTGCTTCTTTCTTATTACTTAATTTATGACCACAGAGTCGTAACACTAATATATTCATTGCAAACTCAATGAGAGACACAAATGACGTATTCCTTTACAACGTCCGAGTTCCTCGGCTGTTGCTGCTGCAGTGGTGGAAGTCTTTCTCTAGAAGTTGTTTTTTCTTGTGGGTAAAGTGGTGAAGATAGTAATAGCATGTGTAGTCGTTAACCTTATAGTTTTATCGCTTTCTTCCCCTTTTGCTTGACCAAAGAGCTTACGTATATTTTTCTTAACTGTTTCAGTTCAGATAAGATTTCCTTCAATATGCTCATGGTTTCCCAGATCGCCCCTCTTTCCACTGTATGATCGGTCGCTATCGTTAATTTTATGTCTTGTTTCTTTCTCTTCTTGTTATTGCTGTTGTGTTCCTTTTTTCACTGGAGAAAATTATATAATTCTTCATCTTCTGTTAAACTGATCGTCTACTTCTGATGTATGTATTGTCGACAACATATGATACTCTCGTGCGGAAAAATAGAAATAATAAATAATGTACTGCATGTAATGATAACAGCGCATCTTATAGCATGAAATGCACAACAAATAGTAACAACTACACATGATACAAATCCATATATCACGCGGTACAAAAAGATATTATAGTGCGCAACAAAAGAACATCGTATCTATTGAAAGTGATATACGTTTAAGTAGCCAGTATTGTATATTTCGAATTGGGTGAGATACAAGCATACAATATACGATCACACAACCGAATTTAAATGGAATACTAAAACCTGCATGGAGCAAGTTTTTGATATTGATCTAGAGTCTTATGTAGCAGGAGTTGTTGATGAAACGGTTTCTCTAATCTTCAAAGCTTTTATAGTAAATATTGCTAAATTAATCAGAAATTTACTAGTATCATTGTGCATAAAAGACCTAAATGTTTCTATAGTTGGATTTTATATATAAAGGTGGGTGAATTTTTTTCTTCGTATTTCTGCATATAGCGGACAAGCAGTAATAAAGTGGAATTCATTTTGGTTGCAGCTAAGTGCAAGGATTGTTATGAGAGAGTTTCAACATGTGTAACTTGTTGGAATATTGTCATGTTCGATTCAGCTTGGTTAATTTGTGTTCATTGTTGACAATTAGTTTACTTGTAAGCAATTAGTGATTCTGGAAAACTTCATTTATGATGGGAGTGGCTGGTTATTAGAAACAAGCTCATTGAGTCTGAGTTTTATCTTAATCATGTTTGGGAATCATTAATCGAGTTGGTGGTTGATTTTAGGGAAAGTAATCAGTTTTGATTAGACCACATTAGTGTGACGTTTGAGTCACTCGAGGACGAGTGATCCTTTGAAGGCGGGGGTAATGTAATAAATTTGGTATGCGCATTTTGTTATAGCGCCCCGTTTTAATTCTTAGATTTTTGTGATTACTTGTTTGATTATTGGAACTCGGTCCAACGGAAATATTCCTTAGCCCGAAATAATTAGCCAATTACTAGGAGCAAACGTCATGGAGTGAAGTGTTAGTGAGTTTCCATGATGCCATGGTTTACGTTTGATGAATTCAGGTCAGAACCGCATGAGTGTCCCTGTCGTTCCATAGTCCCTATTAAAATGTTTAGGTGTACATTGGTTGTGTGACTGCAGGTGGGGTATTTACGGCAGGATACCGGTAAATTACGCAAAGGAATAAACAAGAAGGGACTCGGCAGATACCGCTTATGTCGCCATGATGGCAAATGTGATGCAGTTTAACTGGCGAAATGTGCCTTGAAACCATGAGTTGACTGGCCTAAGGTGGCATAGTAAAAATAATTCCCTGTAGTAGGGGATAGTTGTATAGTTTCTACGACGTGAACTGCTGACGGTACGGAAAGTGGATGAAGAGAAACCATGCAGATGTGATGTTGATACACTATCGGAAAGTTGTGAGATCTGTGGTGCTGCATTTATTGGAGTAAAATTTATGTATAGAATGGACACGTCGGGCTTTCTGATTTACAGCTGAAGGTGTATGGAAGTCTTTGGAAATTTGGGGTAAGCTTATGACTTCTAGCGGAATCCCGCCATATATATATAATTATCTTCTATATAGCGCATATTCCATATATAATAATCGAATGACGCAACTTTGAGTTACCTTTGTGGACCAAAACAAACACGCGTTCGACCTCCGCGAGGAGTCTCAGACGTACAACTGTGTATTAGAAATCGATATGACATTTAATTTTGTCAACGCAAGAAAACCCATCAACGCGAAATATTCCCGAAATGGCCTTGGCAATCTTATCCTGAGATTGTTCATAGAAGTGCTAAAGTTTCTTGCGGGCCTGGCCTTGCCCATTGCACCGATAGCTAAAATAAGTTATAAGTTACAATGCGAGTCGCTGATGACGTCAAAAGCGCTGCTGCGGATCGGTTGAAAAATCTGGGATTGCACTTCATTCGAGATGGACAACGACGATTAGGGAATCCACAACCAAAGGCAATGGTTCTTCCACGAGAAGGTGCATTTATCATGGATAGCAACAAAGCAGCTTCGGTTTATAAACGTATCAATGAAGCCGCTCAACAACGTCTGTCAAAAGCTAATACCCATTCAGTGATTACAAATCTGGCAATGAGGAGCGGGTTATGAATGCCTAACTAAAGTTATGAGACGAAACTAATTATGTGTAAGCAATGGATCAATTATAAGATGCCTGACCTCGTGTTGGCTGAGAATCTATACGAATTTCCAACCACAATTTCGACATTGAATTCGCCCATCGTCTATCCCAAGTTAATGCGCGCGGTGAGTTTCCTACTGGATTCTACTCTGTCTGTCTGTCTGTCTGTCTGTCTGTCTCTCTCTCTCTCTCTCTCTCTCTCTCTCTCTCTCTCTCTCTCTCTCTCTCTCTCTCTCTATATATATATATATATATATATATATATATATATTTCCGGGGCCAAACATATAATCATATAAACTCGTGAGGGTAATGCAAACGAATGCCTTTGACATGATGATGGAGTCGACGACGGTAAAGTTGTTACCCAGACTTACGCTTTGGATACCCTCAATGAGTCTACAAGTGCCCAAGGCACACGTTTGACATCATTCATAGAGTTGGATGGAACATCTATAATCTCATTCCTGGTGATGATCACAGACTGGCACCAAAGTGGAGTCTCAGGTGAATCCTCATGGCAAATAAGTGCCAAGCAAGTGTCAGCTCACTGCGTCAGCTTTTTGTGGCATTTCGAATAGTAGACAAAGTGAGCACCCAAGAGAGAAATCCAATGATATTTGAAAACTGGCAGTGTCCAAGGTCTCGGGTTAAACGGCCACCAAGAACCCACCCGAGACATTTTGCTCTACTCTGACCAGAGTCATGTCGCTCGTGTGTACCTTCGGCTGCTGAAATATATGGGTCAAGCTGCAGCTCCCAGGTTTGCAAAAGCAGCCGCGTTAGGGCCATAGGAACCGTATTTGGAACGGTTCTGAAAAGATTTATTGGAGGTGGAGCCTATGGAGGAAGCATATAAAGGAAAATGACTTCGAATATCCGACCGTGGAACCTAGATCTTTGGTTGTGGCCTTGCTTTAACTGGCACGAAAGTATGTCTATTTAACAATCATGATTTACTCGCGGTGGCAAAGTCAGTCAAGCATTTTCAAGGTGTCTGTATGTGGGATAAACTTGTGTCAATGATCCACTGCACATAGAAACCAAACATTGGATATCTTGATTCGACAACATAACCCGCAACTCACTGGGTCGTATACTTGGTAAAGCATTGACTCTTTAATAATTTGATTCGTACGGACATGCACCGGCACCGCCACGTGAATTCTTTGATTTTTTACATGGTTTCTTAGTCCAGTGAGCTAGCGTTCCTCAACGACGACCACTGTTTTATTCAACGCGTGCACTCGCAGGAAGCGAGCTTTCTCAAGCCCAACCCCGCAAGCACTTTTTTGATTTTGCATTGTAACTTAGAAGCTGCACTTTAAACATTTACGTAGTGTATGTTGCAATTTACGGACGCGCATGGACCCGACGTGTCGCTGATATGGATCTGGCCCGTCTTACCAATAAAGCAGATTTTAGCGATTGGAGCGACCGGGTTGTTGTTTGATCGACCCAAACGAGCTTGTGAAATTTAAAGATAGAACTAGAAATCAGCAAACGTCTAACGAGGATATCTACGAAATTGTTTTGAAGCCTCGAGACAACATGACGAATAACCTGGCCGTAGTCGTCGAGAACAAAGGAATTAGAGACGCCAGAGTGCCTGTTGACATTATCCAAAACTGCATTGACGATACTGATGATGCGACCAAGCAATCTGTGGATGCAAAGGCCTCCCATGTACTATCAGACACATCTTCACTAATTCCGACTGTAACATTCAACAAAATATTAACCAGAGTAAGAGGGGAAAGACCAAATGGATTAGCGAATGATTTACTTCTTTTATTTTCTGAGGTGGATAGCTTTGATTATACTAAATCCCACCTATTAAAGATGCACAAGTCTGGGTCGTATTTCTTCATCTTAGCTGGATCTAGAGGCGTGGGGGGTGGGGTGCAGTATCAATATTGTTAAATAAACTCCAGCGTATTACTGCAATACTAACGCATACCAGCAATGTTCAATGCATCGTTACCATTTGTCGCTGGAGATAAAATTCAGTTTCAAGAATTCAACATATCTCCGAGCGGTTACTTAACCATGTTTGGTGTTTATGTTTAATATATAGTATTACATATACGTGATGGATTATAAACAGCCACGCGATGACGACATTGTGGAGTTGTCAGATGAGATAATGGATCAGATGACGAGATGAGAAACATCTATGACGATTCTGACCAATATCTGCATGAGAACAGTGTTGCCAGACCCTCATATACACTAAAATATAATCTTGTCACGGGCCGAATAGAAATTCACAGTTGGAACCATCTTCGTATGTCAATACCAACCGGAAGCCAGCTTGGAATCAAAGCATTAGCACGCGAAAACACACAGTTACAAACAACACCATCATGGGTGAAAACATCTAGCGATTGGTCCTACAACGATGAAGTGAATTTCACCGACAAATCCACTCCGATAAAATTCTCCGTCGATTATGTTACACTAACATTGATTCAACAAAGAAGGTCTGGACTGTTATTCAAGAAGGAAGCACTTGTCCCTGTAACAGTTCTTGCCCAAAATTCAAGAGTTGTCAATGGAGTTCTAAGTAACGTGGTGGCTAGTCCCCGGAACGTACAAACGCCGGAGACATACATATTTCCACGGGAGATGTTTTATATAATTGCATAGCAGGTCATACCAATGAAGAAAGGTAATTGGTAAGAAGTGTGTACGCGTTGAACAAGGCCAGCCTGTAAAGCAATCATAATTCTCAGTGACAGTAGTAGTAAAGATAAACCAGGTTTCTAGCCCAGCCCACCCAAACCACACCCACCTCCCTCCCCACCCCCTCCCCTCTACACATAAACTTTAACTACATTACCTAATAAGGTATATATACAGCACTTGTTTACCTAGCGAAGTCAGGTACACAGGTAACTTATCAAGCATAACAGTAGAAGATATAGCACTTGTTTACCTAATAAGGAAGTCAGGTACACAGGTAACATACAAGAATAACTATTGCATGAGTAACAGACATTGTGTAATTTTTCAGTACGTAATGCGCATGCGTAGAATGTTCTCGAACTAGATTGAGTGTAAGTATATAAAAGGCAAAACGCGCTTTATAAATCAGTTTGCAGGAGTTTGACCAGTACGAAAGATCATGCGGAAATTATTACACTTGTGATATTTTTAACATTTGGGCGGATATTCACAAAGCGAGAAAGGTAAGTGATATTATTTTATTGTTTAGATAATATTTTATGTTATATCATACTTGTTTTGATAATCTTTTTCATACTTATTAACCCTCATTGGTAGAATATCTGTTAAAATACTGTCAATAGTACGAAACTCACGTATTAAATCGTCCATATCATATTTTATACCCCGCAAATAAGATCGTATCTGATCAAGTAATTTTTTGTAGGTGATACTAGCCGTTCGACAACTATTTTTTTTAGTCGTGAGTTTAGTTTCTATCTTTTTGCATGCAGTTTCAAGAGAAACACCAATACCTGATAATATCAGCAAAAATAGGTTTAATGATGCACCACTTGAAATTATACCAGATCCGGTCAATAATAACGGTAAATATGATATTACTCGAAGTATTTTGGTATAATATTTGTAACATTTTTTCACACACCAAAGTTTTTTATGATAAAATTTATAATATTGCATTAGAGCATCCACATCTTGTTTTGGAATTTCTTTTGAAATGTGATTGAAATCAAATATATATTTTTTCATTATATAATATTAATTTATAAAAAATATTGGTTCTGGTTTGAATAAGTAATTAATTATTATGTTTTATCTATAAATTCCAGATGCCACCAATAAGGCACTGAGGTTAATGTTTGATCATCTAATCTCAGTATAAATGTTTCTTCAATATTTTTACTTAGCAATATAGATATAACTCCAGAGAGAGAATCAGTTGAATTACGAAATATATATCTGTTAATTATAACAAATCTTTCATCACTGAATACGGATAGTCTGTAAATACCAGTGACTTCTGCGGTATATCTGATAGTTTTATTTTGTGGTGTCCACATTGACGATCCTGATGCTACTGTATATACAATATTTTCAATCGAATTGTGGGGGGTTGTATTTTGATTTATTTTCTTATTAATTTCACTAATATTATTTTCTAAACTCGATTTTTCTGCATATAAATTATTAAGTTTTGATTCTATATCAATTAATTTTTTATTAATATCATCAAGTTTTATATTAACATTTGATGGGTTTCCAAAAAATTCATTTTTAAGTGTGTTTATGTTTCTGCGAAAACTTGTAAACTCGTTCAAGTGACTAAGAAATTTATTTTTAAGTGCTGTTATTTCATTACTGATTGGAACTTCCTTATCATCGACGTATTTTTTATTAACTGCATCAAAATCCGTCTCTGGTCTTCTGAGATTAGTAATGCCATTATTATTCATATTAAGAAATGCATGCATTATACCACCATTAACCAATACGTACTTAGATTCTTGATCGTCGACGTATTTCTTTGTTGCGGTGTCATCATCCTTAGTTGGGTTTCCAAGGTATGTAATCTTGTTTTGGTTCATAATAATGCTACCAGTAAATGAATCACCAGCTTTTTTGACATAATCATTAATTGAGTTACCAGAATCTTGTATCTTACCCTGATTTGTAAAAGTAACAATATTATCAACAACCGCAGCAGGAATTCGTAGAAGTACATCTGGTAGTTGTATATTACTTGTCTTTAATCGTCCTTGTTTATCCTGGAAAATAACAACTTCATTTGGATCTACGCTTGTGAGATTTAATAAATTATCAATTTCATTTCTTAGCTGATCAATAGTTGCGTACTTATATAAATCAACTTGATAACCTTCAGTTAATAAATCTCCTGTTAATGTTCCAAATTTTGTATAATAGCTCATTATTTATTGTCTTACATAAAATTGTTAACATTATTTAGTTTAATATTACATAAAATTATATAACAACGATGGCGTCGATATTAAACTTTGATACCGAGCGGTTGGTGAAACATAAACATAACAATGAACTTCCAGATTGTCATTATCTTATTGTTGGGCGAACTGGATCAGGAAAAACAAATTTGCTTATGAACTTACTTCTCAATGATAATTTTAACTACGATCGAGTTTATATTTACACAATTAATCCGCAGCAAGATAAGTACGAGCTACTAAACGAATATAATGACAAACTTCGTGATGATCTTAATGCTGGTGAAGATTTTTTTATAATCAGACAGCCAGAAGATCTTATTCCAGTTAATCAACTTGATGCATCTGAAGATAAGATAATAGTTTTTGATGATATTCCGATAAATAATACGGAGATGAATAAAATAAGATCATATTTTTCACTGTCGCGAAATAAAAAGTGTAATTCTATTTATTTAGCTCAAGGTTTTTATAATATTGACAGATTTATTAGGCGAAATACCGGTTGTTTTATATTATTTCCGGGATTGGACAATGTTGACGTTAGAAATATTGCGAACGAACAATGCGGTGACGTAACAAAAGATAAATTTATCGAACTTTATCATAAAGCTACAAAAGATAAATATAACTTCTTCTTATTTGATAAACTTACATATGATCCAACTAAAATGTTTCGCTGTTGTATTAACACTTACTTACAGTAAGGCGTTTTAATTTTATAAAATTTATATATAATAATTATGGACAAACGAGCAAAATATAGAAAACATATAGAAGATTTGAAAAAACTTGCTCAATCTCAAGCAGCATTTAAGCAGCGAGTACAGCAAGCACGACGCGGACAAATAACTGCTGAAGAAACAACAGCTACAATTCTAAAACCAGTTACTGAAGCAATACTTGGGAAACAACCTGCAACTAAACCACTATCAGAAGAAGAACTTAAGCAACTACAAGAAAAAGGTTTAGTTGGATTATTTAAAGAACAACAAGAAGCAGCTGCTGTAAAAATTATTGCTAGATCTGATGAGGAAAAAAGAAAATTAGCTGAGGCACTTGTAAAACATATTAATGATCCTGCTGCTAAACAAGCTGAACTAAACCAGCTGATTATTAATCCGGTTTATTTTGAAAGAAAATTAGCAGAACTAACTTCACATGAAATTAGAAATATTTTAAGTGAAATATCAGGAAAAATAGAGGATATTGAAAAAGAACAAGAAAGAGTTGGCGAGTTGACAGTAAAGTTTATGGAAGTTGGAGAGCAAAGACAATTTTTTAGAAAACAAGCAAATAATAAAATAACAGATGAGGAATATAATAATTTTTTAAAAGATATTAATATAAAAGATAATGTAAAAGATATTAATATAAAAACTTGGCCAGAAGAAAAAAACAACGAATTTGATGATATATTAAATAAAATAATAACAGACAGTAATAATGCTAACAAAGAATTAGATGAAGCCATAACAAAAGACGATATGGCTCCAATCCTTAGTAGAATTAGGAAGGGTGTTATCGCTGATACCTTTAAAACGGCAGCAGAAGATTATAAAAAAAAAGAATATGGAAGAGGGTAGAATTTTCACAGAAAATTAAAATCAGTCGATGATAATCGAGTTAAAGATTATAAAAATCTATATCATCAAAAACTGGGGAAGGTGTAAAAATATTTACATCAACTACTGAAATAATAGGTAGATTAATGTTATTAATATCATCAAAAGAAGCTGGTAATGTTAGTGCTGAAATTGATAATGAAATTGTTGATATACTTGATCATCTAAGATCAGAAAATTTATTAACATCTGACGAGTATGAAACTTTACACCGCGACTTAATATAAATCAAATGATTTAATCTAGGCGATTTAATTTTATAAAAATATAATAAATAACAATGTCAACAACCCTATTGCTAGACTCGAGTCAAACGACAGAAAAAAGCGCAAATTTTTCAGTAAATTACAATCCGCCAATACAACTAGATCCTGCTAAACAATACGAGATTGGATTAATTTCCTGCACTTGCTGGAATGCCATGGCTAACGTGAAAACTGACGTTAATGATGAAATTTCATTTATTCCAGTTACAGCATCTCCAATATCTATAACAAGAAGATTAAAAATTCCACAAGGAGCTTATAACATTTCTGATCTAAACAGAGCTATAAAAGAAATAATAACAAAAGCTGGTGGTGTGGCTGATAATTTCGAGTTGGCAGCGAATTATAACACGTTACGAGCTAGGATAACACTGAGAAATATGACTATCGGTTTTGAACCAAGAGAAAAAAGTATTTCACAACTGTTAGGATTCACTGGTAAAGTTTATAGTGCTTTTGATAAGGCTATTACGTATGACGGTGAACTGCCAGTAAATATAACAGAAGTAAACACAATACTTGTTAATTGTTCTATTGCATCTGGATCCCACACATCAAAAGGCAGTAAGGGACAAACAATTTACAGTTTCTCACCAGAAGTTCCTCCAGGATCTCTTATGCAAATTAATCCGATGCATATTATCTATTATCCGCTTATAGTTGAGAATCAAATTACAAACATCACAATGCAATTAACAGACCAGTCGGGGAGACAAATAGATGTGAATAACGAAATTGTTACATATTATTTAAAACTACGCGTTACGTAGACGCATTGCATCGACTTCGTGATTGATAATAAAAATTATACAACCTCAGATATAATGAAACAGAGAAAAAAAATTTATCGAAGAAAAATAGTAGGAGGATTTTTTGGAAGTATATTTACTAAAGTTATTGAAAATGTTCCAGGAATCGCGCGTAAAGTTGCACCAATTGCACTAGACGCAGGTAAAGCTTTTGCAACTGGGGCTGCATCTGCCGCTGGAACTGCAGTGGGACAAAAAATAGCTGATAAAATAAAAGGAGATCCACCGTCTGCATCTGATATAAAGCAAGTTATATCAGAAATTGCTCCAACAAAAGAAATTCAACGTGCTATGATAACGACAACGAAAAAACTTTTATCACCGAAAGGCGAGCAGATTATACAAAAATTAATATCTAAAGTAACAGCGCCGCAATAAAATTTTATGTAATCTAATAAATAAAAAATGTCTGTTAAAAATTATCTCGATTTAAAAGAACCTTATGATGACGATAAAACTGTAACAGAATTTGAGTACGTCGAGTATCTCGATGAAAATTCTAATGAACCAAATAAAACCGGTATTAGAACATTTCATACTCGAGATGAAGATACATTTCTACTGCCTCATAAGGCAATGTTAGAAGTTCGCGGTCAGATTATGACAACAGCTAATCCACCTGCTGCAATTGCAGCTGGAGCAAAAGTAACTCTTATAAATAACGGCTGGTGTTTATTCAAAAGTGCTCGATATCAACTAGCTAATCAAACTATAGAAGATATTTCAAATCACTTACAAGTTACAAGTACAATCTTAAATATTATTTCGTTTTCCGATGATTACTCGAGATCAACTGCAACAAATATGATGTGGTTTAAAGATACTGGACAGGGTGTAGCCGAATCAATCGAATTTTTCTCGAAAGGTGTTTTGGTACACGGAGCTGATGCTGCTGCAGATCTTCCAATTGTAAGAACTTTTCTTATTGTTAATGCAGATGCACTAGGTATAGCTGCACCAGCTGCAGGTGCTAACGCAGACGCTGTGAGACTCTCACTTACTGCAGCTTGTAATAATATTGGAGTAACTCCACCAGGAGCAGCTGCAGATGCCGTTGCAATGTTAGATTTAATCAACAACACAATTGACGTAAAAAATCCACGTTATAATGAAGGTTTTGCTAGGCGAAGATCACTTACAGCAGGATCACGTCAAATTACAATGACGCTTCCGTTAAGTTCAATATTTGGCTTTTGTCGTGATTATAATAAAGTATTTCGTGGAGTTAAACATGCACTTATTTTAGATCGGGCAGAACAAAACGACTGTCTGTTTAGGTCAGGTGGAGCTGATGTACAGTTTATCATAAACAAACTTGCGCTGTGGATGCCGCGTATAACTCTGTCAATCACAAAAGCGTCAGAACTAAATAGTATACTTGATAAATACACAAACAAAATTTATTTTAATCAGCATAAAATATATCAAACAGCGGTTCCAAATACTACCGACTTCACATGGCGAGTTACAACAACATCAAGCGAACAACTGCCGAGACAATTGTATGTCGTATTTCAACAGCAAGCGCGACGCGGTAACCAACAACAAAATAATGCAATATTTGACCACGTTAATGTTAGACGAATATATGCTAGACTAAATTCGAAGCAGTATCCAGAACGAGCGATAGAATGCAATTTTATAGATGACGCTAATAAAAATGTTACTCGACCGTACATGTACTTAATCGACGCAGTACAAAAATATCAAGATGCCGAAGACGGATCTCAAATATCAGTAGAGGAATTTCGTACACTTTATCCGATATTTTATTTTGATGTTAGCAAACATAGCGAGCGAGCAGTTGATTCAACAGCTGATATTGAAATTACCTTGACATTAGGAGAAGTTCCAGCAGCGCAGTTGTACGTATACGCGTTAGTGATCAGCGATAAATTTGTTACAATAGATTCTATTGGAGGTAAAACGACAATACAAGTTTAATCTGCAATCGTTATATAAGATGACAAAATATATTGTAAAAGAAATATATTTGACTGATGGTCAAGTTAAAAAATTATCAGCTGCTATTGCAAAACAGAAACAGGTATCATTAAAGATTAATCCAAGAGACTCCGTCTCTCACGCTAAAACGAGTATTTTAACAAAATTAATGTTAACCAAAAATCAAGCAAATAAATACGATCGCAAAAAACCTTTTGTTTTAAATTTAAGTGCTGCACAAATAACAGCGATGGCAAACGATATTATCATCAAAGGTGGTTTTCTTGGTCCGGCATTATCAGTACTAGCTGCAAAAATGTTACCGGTGTTAGGTACATTAGGACTAGCAGCAGCGTCTGGCGCAATATCTGGCGCAACAAAAAAAGCTGTTGAGGGTAGTGGTATTATTCGTGGAAGTGGAATAAAAAAATTGTGAATTTTATGTAATTAATATATTATAATGCCACAACGAAACAAAAATCGTCAACAACAAAACCACCAACAACAAAATCGCCAACAAAAAAAAAGAAAACAACAAAAAAATCACCAACAACAAAACGCAAATGCAATCAAACAAAACAAGGGGGAATTATTCCGTTCGCTCCACTTTTAGCAGGACTAGCTGGAAGTCTGCTGCCAAATCTGCTAGGAATCGGACGTGGTCTAACATTGCCGGGAACACGGTCACATCGCTAAGTAACTTTGATATACTTGATAAGTTAAAAGTAGTTCCTGGATTTCATGGAGTTTATTCTAAAGATGAACTCGCAGCAATAAAAACACCGTCAGCTGTAAGTTCATGTGTGATAAATATACAAGATTTCAATGACGGATCCGGTACGCATTGGGTAGCAGTTTATAATAATAATTATTTTGACTCGTTTGGACTTCCTCCAAGCGATGTAATAAAAAAAATACATAAACAAAAAATACAAAAAAATATATTATTCGTCTAATCAGCTTCAACCTATTGGAACTTCTGCTTGCGGATATTATTGTATAATGTTTGTCCGACAGATGTTAAAAGATCCTAATTTTTTAAAGTTTATTTTGCAATTTGATAAGCAACCTTCTCACGCTAATGATGAGATTGCAATTAATTTTTGTAAAGCTATCTAAAGTTTGCAATAAATTTTATCTAAACTTACAAATATATAATGTTAACATACTGTCTCAAATGTAAAACTAAAACAGAAAATAAGGATGAGATGACGGAAAAAACAAAAAATAATAAAATAATGCTAAAAAGTATTTGTGCTGTTTGTGGTAGAAAGAAAAGTATATTTTTAAAGAAAACGTCGCAGGAGATTTCATCTCTGGCAACACCGTCGCAGGAGATTTCATCTCTGGCGATAAAGTCGATGGGAGCTGGTTACCCTCATGATTTTGTTAGGGGGATTATTTTAGTAGACGACTAAAAATATAGAATGATATGCAAGTGCGATTCTGACAGAGATTTATGTCTCGAGCAAAATAAAATTATCACATACTGTCAACGTTGTAATAACAGAGAAATAATTGGAACAGGTATAGATATACATAAATTTATTGGCAAATTACCACAACCAAAAGGAGGTTGGACATTGCCAGGTCATAAATACACTGGACCTTATAATCCTCTTGATAAACAACTAGATGAAAATGATAATCCACTGCCAGGACAGGAGCCTTATAATCAAGTTGATAGCATAGCAATGCGTCACGATATCTGTTACAGGGACAATGAGCAAGATAAGGCTGGCTGTGATAAAGTAATGTTGGACGAACTTCGTGATATGGAACCGACAAATCTACGAGAACGTTTTGATAAAAAGCTGGTACAGGGTTTTATTGGAGCAAAATATAAACTTGGACTCGGAGAGTCTAGACTCGGAAAGGAATTATACGATGATCTAGCGTCTGAGCTACATAAACCTAAAAAAAAAAGTTTACGCGACGTAAAGTTGTTGCAAATGCCGTTGATGATATCTGGGCGATAGATTTAGTAGATATATCAAATCTAGCAGAATTTAACGTTGGATCTGATGGTGCTCCAAAGAAATATTTGTTTAATGTCATAGTTATTTTTAGTAAATACGCGTTTAGTGTACCTGTTTCAGATAAGACAGGAACGTCGATAACTGATGCGTTAAAACAAATAATAACAAGTACAGAAAGAAAACCAAATAAAATCTGGACTGATCACGGAGCAGAATTTTTTAATAAAAAGTTTGAGCAGTTTCTAGAACAAAATAACATTAAAAAGTATGTTACAGGAAATGAGGGTAAAAGTGTTGTCGTAGAAAGATTTAATCGCACTCTAAACGAAAAAATACACAAATATTTGACAGCTAAAAATACTAATAAGTATATTGACAATTTACAAAACATTATTGACAAGTACAATAACACGAAACACCGAACCACTAAATTATCACCAAACAATGCAATTAAAAATCCAATTCTTGCAAATGAAAACATGTATCGCAGACATAAATTTAAAGTCGGTGATAAAGTTAGAATTTCTTTGACTAAAAAAACATTTGAAAAAGGATTTACTCCAAACTGGACTGAAGAAGTATTTGTAGTTGATAAAGTACTTTTAACAATACCTGTAACATACGCGCTAAAAGATCTGGCAGGGGAACCGATCATTGGTAGTTTTTACGAGCAGGAACTTCAGAAAACTGAGCAAGATGTTTTCGTTATCGAAAAAGTGATTAGGAGAAAAGGCGATAAAAGTTTAGTTAAGTGGCGTGGGTATAGCGATAAATTTAATAGCTGGGTACCAACTCGATCGATTTCATCGACTGTGATTTCATCTACTGCGATTCAATAATATTATTATAAATTTGTTCGTATTTCACAAGCACAGATTTACATTTTATTGGTTTACATAATGAAATTAAATGCAATTTTCTTTCATTATCGACTGGCATTAAATTAAATATCTTAGCGAAAATAAAATCATATTTTATACTCCTTTGCTGGCCAGTTATTTTTAGATTTAAGAACGGCCTGATAAGCTGCCAAAATATCTGTTGTTCGGCAACAGTAAAATTAAATTTTATTATTTTTTTGGTAATATGATACTTAACATTATATCGTCCAGTTGTTGGTCTGCTGTAATTTGTTCTGTCAATGACGGTGACTATTTCATTATCATCGTCAGATTCGTTGTTGTATAAAATATCATCTTCGATATAGCTAGAAGATTTGTCTATTTCATCTCTAGAAATGAAATCTCTAGCTATTGGTAAAATTACTTGTGGTTTTGTAGTGATTTTAACATTGTCTTCGATTGTATCTTCTTCATATAATATTTTAGTAAGTAGTTTCATCAAGTCCATTATTATATAATATATTTATATCTAATTTATTGTTATAAGATATGACTGACGAGGTAAAATATCATCAAAAAGTTAATGTATTAAACTATAACGAACTAGCTGAAGCAGTTCGAAAATGTCTGTCAGGTTATAGTACATACTCCGTTGACGTTATTGTTACGCAAGGTGATTCTCATAAAATATTACTAACAGCAGCAGAAAAAAATAAACTTAATGAAAATGCTTTTATAACATTAAAATTTGATTGTGATGATATTATGGCATTTGCATATAACTGTCTTAGTAAGACAGAATTACAAAATATCATTAATCATTATATCTGAAAATAAATCTATCAAAAGTTAACATTGAAGTTGTTGTTTTAGTTCTACCGTTGGCAACGTCTATTACTCTTTGTGAACGAATTTTAAGATGCTTTGCTGCAGCTGATATTGATTTAAATTTCATTTCTTCTCCAGTTTCTAAATTTACTGAAATAACTGATCTTCTGAGGTTTCTGAAATTATTACCACCACCTCGTCCTTTTCTCACATTTTCCTGTTGGGTAACTATTTCCAAATTTTCTATTCGATTATCAGTTTTTACATTATTGATGTGATTAATCACAAGACCATTGGGTATAGGTCCGTTAAACGTCTCATAAACAAAACGGTGATTATAATAACCAATATTATCGGTTAGTGTTCCTCTGACATTCATACGTAAATATCTGCTATTACTCAAATTTCCAATAACTTTTTTTGTCCTTGTATGTCGTATAATACCGCGATCGTTAGCCTCGTATAAATCAAAGACCGGGTGTGGCTGAAACTCGTTTTGTAAAGATAAGTTTTCAATATTGTCATCAGTAATCGAATCATTTACTCGATAGACTCGCTGCCCTTCTGGAATATCACCGCAGAACAACGTATAAATAAAATCTTTTCTAAACATTTCCGTTCTCTCAGCATTATCTCCCTTTACGCTAATCGTATAACCCGCTGGCGTTGATTTGCCAACAGATTTTCTAGTTTTGATGTTAATAACTGAACCTAATGCATTTCCAGCGTATAGGTTATATTTTGGGTGAACGTGATATACCTCTTGCTCATATGCGCTTGTCATATTTGCTGTCATTATATTATAAGGATTTTTGTTATCTCTAATTGTTTTTCAAATCTAGCGCATGCGCTGTCATCAATCAAACAATCAATTAGATATTACAATGTAGTATAACAATGCTAAAATTGCGTGATACAGCCAAAAAGAGCCTTATGAGAGAACCTGATAAAATAGCGACTGCATTTACAGGATTCGACAACAGTTATCGGTTTGATAAACAAATCTTACTGATAAATTTTAATGCAACAAATCTTTACCATCTGCTAGAGCCAACTGTAAAACGTGAACTTGAAAAACATAAGGGTCTAAGAATATTAGTACAATATCATGTTATATTTTCAAAGATACTCGTGAAAGAGAAATCAACTGACAAGGAAATCATAGACCCCTACATTAACGCAAAATCAAGGCGTGTTTTGCTCGGGACCGATCTTTTGTCACTAGCTAATGAAATACACCAAGAAATCTGGAAAAAGATAGAAGAATACACCGAATCAGGTTCGGGTTGGAAGTTTGAAATGATCAAAGAAATTTTGTTTCACACGATGAAATATGACGCATTACGCGGTAGTTTGTATATTGACCTACCACCAAAAATAAAAAATAAAAAATGCTGTATAAACGTGAAAAACGTTGATAACAAATGTTTTCAGTGGGCTGTTCTTTCCGCACTATTTCCAGCAGAAAAACACGCTGATCGCGTTGAGAAGTATATTAGTCACGTGTCAAGATTAAATTTTAAAGATATTGACTTTCCAGTGACAGAAAATCAAATACCAAAGTTTGAAAAGCAAAATAATATTTCGATTAACGTTTTCGGACTAGATGAAAAAGAAAACGTATATCCGAGATATATTTCAGAAAAAGCTTCACAATCGACTATAAATCTACTGTTTTATAAAAATCATTATGTTTGGATCAAAAACTTTAACGGATTAATTGGCGGACAGTATAATAAACGAAAGAAGAAAACGTTCTTTTGTTATCGCTGCTTACACGGTTGTAATGACAATGAAAAATTACAAAAGCATTTGCAGTACTGTAGTGATGTACAACGAATAACAATGCCATCTAAAAAAGATAATGTGTTACAGTTTGTCCATCATAATCACAAACTAAAAATTCCTTTCGTCATATACGCTGATTTCGAATGCTTACTTCAGCCTGTACTTGGCGTAGAAAATAATCCTAATCAATCGAGTACAAGAAAAATTCAAAATCATGTTCCGTGCGGAGTAGCGTATAAGATAGTTTGTTGTACTGATTCGAGATTATCTAAACCAATTAAATTATATCGCGGTAAAAATCCAGCTATCTGGCTTCTCAAGCAGTTGATCAGCGAAGTTGATAATATATTTGCTCGTTTGAAAAGAGTAACTCCAATGATGAAATTAACATCTCAGCAAGAATCTGATCATGAGCAAGCAGAAATTTGTTATATTTGTGAAAAAGCTTTTGACCCTGACAACGTTAGGAACAATAAAGTACATGATCATTGTCATTTGACCGGACAGTACCGAGGAGCGGCTCATGATCAATGTAATTTAAAATTTCATGCTCCAGATTTTATTCCAGTTATTCTTCACAACTTTCGAGGATATGATAGTCATATTATAGTAGAAGCTTTTGCTGATTCTGACATAAAATCTCGTCTAAAACTCAATAACGTCATCAAATGCATTCCAAATAATTTTGAAAAGTATATGACAGTTACGCTAGGTAAATTGCGTTTTATTGACAGCCTGCAGTTTATGGCAGCATCATTAGATGAGCTTGTCAAAGGTTGTAGTAAGTTTGATAACCTAAGAGACTGTTTTGGAGATAAATTTAATCTGCTAGCTAAAAAAGGAGTATTTCCATACGAATATCTCGACGACTGGAGTAAATTTGATGAAACATCTTTACCTGACAAAGACAAATTTTATTCACAACTTAAAAATGAAAATATAACCGATGACGAGTATAAATATGCACAAAATATTTGGAAAGAATTTGTGAGACGTTTGGTGATTATCATGATTTATACTTGAAAACTGATGTGTTATTATTAGCAGATGTTTTTGAAAGCTTTCGAGAAGTAAGTTATAATAATTACGGATTAGATCCCTGCTGGTATTATTCTGCCCCGGGGTTGTCTTGGGATTCTCTATTAAAGTTTAGCAAGGTAAGGTTAGAATTACTGACTGATGTTGATATGTTCAATTTTATCGAAAAAGGTATCAGAGGCGGTATTAGCGTGATAACGAAGAAATATGCTGAAGCAAACAACAAATACTTAAAAGAATATAATCTTAAGCTTCCTTCGAAATATATAGTTTATCTAGATTGTAATAATTTATACGGTTATTCTATGGCCGAACCAATGCCTTTTGGCGGATTTCATTGGATCTCGGTTGATCAATTTCTATCAGAGACGGAAAAAAGATACCCAACGATGTTTCGTACTTCGTTGAAGTTGATCTCGATTATCCAACTTCGCTACACAATCTACATAACGATTATCCTTTCTGCGCAGAATCGATGGTCATAGATTATAGTTTATTATCTGCAAAACAACAGGCGTCAGCATCACCAAGACAAAATTCTATAGTCAAAAAGCTAGTACCAAATTTACTCGATAAGAAAAATTATGTTTTACATTATAAACTTTTAAAACAAGCAGTCGATGCCGGCCTTGTGCTGAGAAAAGTTCATCGTGTACTAAAATTTAATCAGTCGCCGTGGATGAGAGATTATATTAACTCAAACACTTCAAGAAGAGCTGCAGCAAAAACTGATTTTGAGAAAAACTTCTTTAAGCTCATGAACAATTCCGTTTTTGGTAAGACAATGGAAAATATTAGGAAACGTAAAAATATTGAGCTAGTTAATGATATCAATCGCAGAACAAACTTGTGTCAGACGATGATTTTGTCAGCATGAAAATTTTTAATGAAAATCTTGTTGCGATACAAAGAAGAAAAACAAATCTAAAACTAAACAAGCCGATTTATGTTGGAGCTTCAGTGTTAGATTTATCAAAGTGGCTGATGTATGATTTTCATTATAATTTTGTTAAAAATCAATGGCCGGCTAGTAGACTGTTGTTTACTGATACCGATTCGCTAGTATATGAAATTGAATGTGAGGACGTCTATCAGGATATGTATGATAATCGACATCTGTTTGATCTTTCCGATTACCCACGTGACAGTAAATTTCATGACGATACAAATAAAAAGGTTATTGGTAAATTCAAAGATGAAATGAACTCGAACATCATCAAATCCTTTATCGGATTGCGCAGTAAAATGTACGCCGTATTACTAGATAATAATAAAATAACGAAAAAAGCAAAAGGTCTGCCTCGCGATTTTGTTAAAAAGTTTATGAAATTTGATGATTACAAGTACGCACTCGACGCTGATGGCGCTCGCGGCGGTGTTAGTTTTATAAGATCAATGGCTATTCGAACGAATCATCATAAGCTTGAAACAGATGTCATTATCAAACGTGGATTATGTAATTTTGATGACAAACGTTATTGTGAAAATGGGGTAGATACATTTGCACTTGGGTATTGTCATGATGATAGATCTATACTTGACATTATTTTTTCCAATTGAAATTTTATCTAAACTTATAAAATAATGTTTGAAAATTTGACAATGACAAATAGCTACAATAGCAAGATCAAATATCTAATGATGGACGGCAAACAATTGACAGTTGAAATTAATAATGAAATATCAGGTATATGTTTTAGTGGAACTCGTGACAAGCTAAAACTTTCACTTATCAGATCTGATGATAGTGAGTATTTCAATTACCTCGAACAATTGAGTCAAAGGTTGCTAGCGGAATTTAAAAACTTTCATAATCCGATCAGCCAACAAAAATATACGAAACTTACAATTGATATTGATACATCAAAAATATATTTTATTGATAAAAAATATCCTCTTAACAAATCACAAATAAAAGACTTATTTGAGTCCCGTCGCTGTGTGAGCGGTAAAGTAAAATTTAGTCTCTATAATCGTGATAATGAAATATTTTTAATTTCAACAGTAGAAAAATTAATCATTGGTAATGAGGTATAGATAATATCACTTACCTTTCTCGCTTTGTGAATATCCGCCCAAACGTTATTCGTTTTCGTTCAAGTGTAATAATTTCCGCATGATCTTTCCAGACCTGCGGTTAGACCTGCGGTCTGCAAACAGATTTATAAAGCGCGTTTTGCCTTTTATATACTTACACTCAATCTAGTTCGAGAACATTCTACGCATGCGCATTACGTACTGAAAAATTACACAATGTCTGTTACTCATGCAATAGTCATTCTTGGTATGTTACCTGTGTATTTGACTTCCTTATTAGGTAAACAATTGCTGTATTTCTACTGTTATGCTCGACAAGTTACCTGTGAATTTAACTTCCTTATTAGGTAAACAAGTGCTGTATATATACCTTATTAGGTAATGTAGTTAAAGTTTATGTGTAGAGTGGATGGTAGTAAAGGGGTGGGAGTAAGAGAGTAGTAGTAAAGGAAAAGCCGATTCGGGGGGAGGGGGTGGTGGTGGGGATTGGATGAGTTGGGCTAGAATCGGCTTCTTAGTTTTAGAAAAATTATTTTTGGGTGGAATTTTGGGTCTCAGAGTAATTTATACTTGTTCTGAGGGTGGGGAGGGGGGTGTGGGCTAGAATCGGCCTTTCTCTTTACTACTAGCCTGTCAAGAGCTACCTCCGCAACAGGTGTATGGAATACGTCAGGGATGCTACGAATGCGTTAAAATCATCTCTTGAAAGCACCAACGGACGGATCAAGACAACCAGTAAACAGACTATTGGACTGGGTTGTAAATGCCATGGACACATTGAAGGTAAAATGCACAATGATAATGAAATCTTTCAACGTGTGCGGCATCAGTGTCAATCTTAGTGGAAGTGAAAACGCACTCATCAGAAATACCAAACAATTAAACGATACGGATGATGATAGTGATACAGAATTTGAGGGGTTTATGCCCGAGGACCTAAAAGAGGCTATGGACAAGCTACTTGAAATTGAATAATACATTTAAATATATTACAGCATTAAATCATATTTCTTTTCATTGTTTGATATTGTTATTTATTGTGTATGGCTTAATATAAAAATGTCTCGATATATCTATCAGTCTATCTGCATACACAGTGCCGTCTAAGGCATGGACACACTGGGCAGTTTGCCCAGGGCCTCACGCTTCTAGGGCATCATGCTGCCCATATTGTTATTTAATAGTAGGGCCGGTAGGGGGCCCCAGTGCATTGCTTTGCCCAGAGCCTACAATGTTGTTAAGACGGCACTGTGCATACATACATACGATTAAGAATTTTAAATTATATTAGATCATGGAAGTTTATGATCACATGAAATAATTTGCGATCAAATGTACACACACACACACACACACTAGAATTCTCCAACCACCCCGGGGCGACATCTCCAGATACGAAGGGGCAAGTTCTGCATGGGGCAATTTCACAAAAGGCAAGTTCTCCATGTGGCGAGTTCTCCGTGTACTTTATGTAAAGTTCTACTAAACACTACTATCCCTAACAAAGCGCACAAAGCCTGAGAAAGTCAAACAAAGTCTGAGTCATGTGAAGTCAACAAAGAAAACACTACAACGTATTGATATTGTATATCATACTGATGACTAAAAGTCAGACCAAATCAATTTGAAATGATCATTTTTATTTTAAACTAATTTGATTAAACATGTAAAAATAACATCTTTGTTTTCCTCATTGAGTTACCAAACATATCATGACAACCATTTTACTTAAATGGTGTTTCTTCAGTATAAGTCCTCATGTGCTGTTTAAATGTCCACTCCGATTAATACATTCCATCACACACTTCACACTTGAATGGTTTTTCTCCAGTATGAATTCCCATGTGCAGTTTTAAATGTCCACTCCGAATAAACATTTTATCACACTTCACATTTGAACATATTTTCTCCAGTATGAATCCTCATGAGCAGTTTTAAAAGTCCACTCTGAACACTTCACACTTGAATACTTTCTCTCCATTATAAATCATGTGCAGTTTTAAATGGGGGCCGAGAGTGACCGAGTGGTCTAAAGCGCTCACCGTTCCGGATCACTGCCATCTCACCTCTGTCTGCGTGGGCTTGAGTCTCAGGCTCGGCTAACGTGGGTACGTGAGAAAGCCTGCCAGTAGCTTCTCGTGGATCGGTGGTTCTTCGCGGGGTCTTCCAGGGGTTCTTCCTCCACCATTAATACTGGCCACCATGTATAGCCTATCTTGTGCTGAAAAATGGCGTTAAACCCTACAACAACAACAACAACAACAGTTTAAATGTCCACACCGACTGAATATTTTATCGCAAACTTCACACTTAAATGGTTTCTCTCCAGTATGAATCCTCATGTGATGTTTTAAATCTCCACTCTGATTAAACATTTTATCACCATTTCACACTTATGTGGTTTTTCACCATTATGCATCCTGTGTGCTTTTCCAAATGTCCACTATTACAAAATTTTGTATCACACACTTAACTGTTAAATGGTTGTTCTCCAGTATGAATCGTCTGTGAGTTTTTAAAGGTCCACTCTGATTAAACATTTTATCACACATTTCACACTTATATGGTTTTTCTCCAGTGTGCGTCTTGTTCAGTTTCAAATCTCGATTCTGATTAAACATTCCATTTCACACTTATATGGTTTTTCACCAGTATGCATCCTCGTGTGCCTTTTTTAAATGTCCACTATCATTAAATTTTTTATAGCACGCTTCACAGTTATATGGATTTTCTCCAGTAGCACCACCTTTAAATTTCCACTCTGACTACACCTTTCATCACATACGACACACTTAAATGGTTTTTCACCAGTATGTTTTTCATCTGCTGTTTCAATTCTCTCACCTATTTAACGTCACACACTACACACTTAAATGGCTTTCTCCTGTCTGTATCCTTAGTTTCAAATCTCCATTCTGATCATATGGGATCGGGTCACAATTAGCACTTCAAGTTCAGTACCCACGATGCTGAACACCACGCATGACATTAACCTGTCTGACTAGTTTCAGCTTGTCTGACGTATCCATTTCATTGAGCTCCACAGTTGCTTTGCCTACAGTGTTGGAGGCCCTTTGCATACATGTTCTGCTAGGTGGCAGAATGTCAGTGGCTGCAAGCAAGTATCTAGCCCTGGTGTTGCCCATTGGTGTATCTTGTAGTCCAGCTTGAAACATATTTACAGCAGCAGGATTTGGCCCAGGTTTATTTGTTTTTATCTCCTCATACAACTTATACTCTGGTAACTTAAAGCTGAAGATTTTACACATCATTGTATGCTTCCAAGCAAGTCCCTATTTTCTTTCATTAGCAATTTGGAACTCTGGCCTCACATATTTTGACTTGATTACCATGGCGATGAATGATATCATTCCACATTTCAAATTTTATTTCATGCAAATGATACGTGTCTCATCATGCTTATTCAATTCTCTTTCTTTCAGGTCTAGTTTTGCTTTGGATGATGGTCGTAGAATTTTTGCAGACCCAGGTGTGCCATTACAGTGTGGTGCCTGAATAGACTGGAGACCCCCATTTGTCGGCTTTGTCACTGCTATGAGAGAGAACTTGTCTGCATCCATTCTTATGGTCACTGGAACACATGCAGCACCGGAACTTGATAGAGTATCATCAGTCAGATATCTGACTCCTTTGTTATGTGGAATATTTCCAGGTTTAAAAACGGTCGTCTTCCTCTTCTTGCAACCTTTTATGGTTAAAGTAACAATTTCAGAGAACTACACCAACTCTTCAATACTGTTGGAAGCCTAACATATGAGGGCTCCTCCTCTTCATCGGTGGAAATATCATGTCCTTGGTAAGTACCTTTAGATGCTACAACATTTCAGGTGTTACCTTTTATTGACAATCCGTGGATTAATTGCTTCATGCTTGGTAAGGAAAACTATTGATGTTCATGATAAAGGAATGGAGAGCCAGACTTTGCCATAGAACATACTTTGTGAACTTCAGGTTTAACTTTTCAGTAAAATTTAAGTTAAATTTAAATTTTAATAAAAAATGTATATTTTTTTTTTAATTGAAATTTCTAGGAAAGTTTAAACTTTCTAGTACATTCCAGATTGGTGTTAGGGCTTAAAACTAATCAGTTTATTTGAAGTGTTTATCTTGATTAGCAAAATCAAAATTAAACTTTTGTGCATTTTTACATTCGGCTTTTTGAAATTGGCTTGTGCTGGTGTTGCAGTGGTGTCAGCTAAAGGCCTGTAACTGTCCTATTCATGGATGAAATTCCTTAAAACTTCGCAGCAGTTTTTAAGAGACGTTGATTTGATCACGGATGGAAGTTTTGTCCATCGAGGTGACATTATCTAACCCTGTCAGGAATCGGGCCTCAATTAGTACTTCCTGTTCAGCACTCACGCATTTAGTTCTTGTCTATTTTTAGAGCATTTGTTTCCTCTCTCATTTTGGTGGTAATAGAAGAGTTATATTTATGCATTTTTGGTAGGGATTTAAAGGTAATTGTTTATTTTTGAGAATATTGAGGTTATGGTGTGGTTGTTTGTGTGTATTTCAGCAACAGTGCGCTGTGAGTAATAAGGCCTTGGTGATGATCCGGAAGTGAAATCTGTGTTCCATTCCATGCTGCTTTTTTTACAGTCCAGCCTCTCAAAAAATGCCGGTGAACCTTTGACAAGAACTTTACCATGAAGTCATCTTTGAAGGTGTTTTAGATTAACGTATGATTTGTATTGATTTTCACACAGTGGAAAGTTCAGTACTGAAAAACAAATGTAGAGAACATAGTAAAATTAATTGTGTCCTATGGCCTGTCAGGGCAGTATTGACTAAACTTTAAATTGGCATACAACTTTTATTATTAATGATAGACACATGAAATGTTCGCACCTTGTGTATATTGGCTATAATAATTAGAAAATATTAGAATTTTAAAAATTGAATTAAAATGTTTTTTTTTTAAAAATTAAAACTGCATTTTTTCCCCATAAATTCACAGAAATAGTATCTGTTGGAGATGACACTCATTATTTTTAGCAGCAATGTATTCCTATACCATATGCAAGTTGCAATGGAGGATTTTTTCAAAGCCTGTCAGCAAGAATACCTTTAAATTCAGTGCCAGAACATAAGTGTGATTGTAGCGTATGGATGGATGGATGGATGGATGTGTTGAGTAGAAGGAGAAAAGAAAGAATGTGGTCTTTATTGTGGTCGCTATGCTGGTATGACAGTCTGTCTTAAATACATTCCTTCCATCCTTCCTCCCTTCCTTCATTCATTCATTTATTCTCTCAGCTAGTAAGTCATTTCATGTTATTTTATTTTAGAATCTTTTAAGATTTATTTATTTTGCGTATTAATTTTCTTTATTTGTGTCTTCATATTGAGAGAAAACTGTTTCAACCTCTCCATAGGGCTCGTCATGTGTTGGAAAGTAACACAACTGTACATAACATGCGTTGTGTTACCTATGGATTATCCCAATACAGTTTTCCTTTCTGTACTATGTGCTCTTCATGGATCCTTGAGCACTTATTTTGCACATGAAATTAAGATAATCTTTTCTATCTGCATTGTCCATTTGCTTCTGCTAAATCTTTGTTTAGGGATGATCGCCTTTGCTGTCTAGCAGTCCTTTGCTGTCTAGCAGTCCTTTGCTGTCTAGCAGTCCTTTGCTGTCTAGCAGTCCTTTGCATTAATCAGACTTCCTATTGCCTTGCTGAGTCCTGTACCTCAGGTCTCACTGGACAGTTTATCTGGTGAATTTTGAACCAAGTATGACCTGTTGCAGAAAAATGAGAATAATTTTACACTGAAGATACATATAAAAAGACACTAATACCTTTTTGTTCAAAGCATGCATGTGAAATTTTGACTGCAACAACCAGGTTAATTCTTTTACACAACTCGTGGCTTTTATAATGAACCAACACTGCCACCAACCTCTCTTTTTTACATTCATTTTTGACAGCAAGAGGTATTTTGAATATTTTCCTGTGGCATGGCGGCTAAAAGAATCAGTATGTGCCTTATGATGAATAAAGTTCACTAGTGCTATAACAAATTAACATACTTTTCATCTCCCCTCAACCATCTCGAGTTTTAGATAGTTACCTCTGTAGCAGAGTTACCTCTGTAGCAGACATACGTAAACACGTACGTCAATTGGCTGTTAATCTGTAGCCCAAGTTACACATTTGATCTCGAGTGCTACTCTAGCTGTGACAGTCACCGAACAAACCAACGCATTTTGAAGCCTAACTCAAAGTAAATCTAAATCACATTACAGATTTAGCTTCTGTTTGAATTTATAAATGCTAGGCTTATTATAATTAGGTTCATGCCTTCTACCTTAAAAATTAGGGAGGTGTCAAAATACGAAACTATCCACTGAGACCTTAAGAATTGATATGCCAGTCGGATTAGGAGAAACGCTTCTCAGTTTCAAAACTTAGGGCCAGTCTGAATACAATATAACCTCAACATGTGTACAATTCACAATTGTCTGTTTGCAATGATGTATGGCAGTTGTCGATGATCAAGAGCCATGATGAGACCTTCATACTTTCATTTTACTTTCCACACTTAAACCTACAATTTCCCTATCACAAGTCAATGTCATCATTTTTCATAGCTAATATATTTTGTAGTGTTATTGCCCGGTGATATCAGTGATATCTGATAGCAAAAATAGTACTATTTATGAAATCTCAAAATGTAGTGAAAAACAGATGTAAAAAAAAAGCCAAGATTATTCTCTTGTAAAATAACTGCTTAACAAAATATGAACGATGCACAGCATATATAAACTGACCAAAAGTCTCTCACTGATTTCATGAAGACGATCAAATCTTTACCAGAACAGAGAAATCTGAGGTAGATTATAAGGGAGGCAACTCCTCAGGTAACATAAAATATATGGACCAATGTTTGTAAACTGAACCACATCATTTGGGAAACTTAAATAATTAAATTCAATACCCATATTCATCCCATCTGCTGATAAGACAATAAGTATGGACAATGTATTATAAGAACACCAAGGAGGTCACCTTTGCACCATTTTCACACTGGCCAGCACATATGTTGCTGAAGCTGCTGCTATTTAGAGAAGTTTGTTTTGTTAGTAATTGTAACCTGCATAGCAAACAAAATCATGCAGAGTAAAAGAGGGGAGCAGAAAAGACAATGTAAAAAGGGACATCCATTTCACTTAACTCACCGAAAATTGCATACTATATTTTAAAGATTTACTTTTAAAGCTACAGTGGAAGAATTTGAATGTTTTAAGGGTTAGATTTGATTTATTTCAAAAACAATTTAATTCTATGTTGAAGCATTTGAAACATTTTTGTATTCTATCTATGATATACTACTAATCATAAAATATGTATTGTCTTTTGGAAAGTTAAATATTAAGAGCTTATATGTATCTAATCGTAGTATTTATTTTTTGTAAAGCAGATTTGGATACTAACTTCATGCTCAGTTGGTGAGCTTGAAGGAACATAATTCATTTTATATGTAATTTATATCTAAAATGTATCAGTATACAAGCCACATCTATGCTACTCAGTAAGTTCGAATCAGAAATAAATAAATAAATAAATAAATAAATCAGAAAGGAAGAATGACAGACAGAATAAAAAGATAATGAATACTTACATTTACCTGTATCGCAGATACGATGCTGCCATTTCCTGCATCTATTACAAGACAAAGCAAGTTGGCAAGGCCAGACATGCCTATTGCATTTTACACAAGGATAAATCACTATTGTCACAATTAACACAGTTAAGTTAGTATTATACCAAAATATAGCCAATCGAATTGCACAAATCAAACTATATTTACTATAAAATTAATCCATGATTTGCACACAAGTATACCAAACACCGTTATTAAAGCTCAGGATACAAATTTGCATGTCAAGAAAATTTTCGGCTTATTTATACAAATTTACAGTGTTACGTATCGGCTCGTTCAAAGTAACACAAAGAAAGAGTGACAACAAGCTTTGTAAATTTTAACAAAAAAAATTTATTTCCCTAGATAACACGGTGAAAAAAAAATATATGAAGCAAGACTTATGATTTACGAAGAAGATCCAAAAATATGTTCTAAATTTGTGAAAACACATAAGTCCTGTGAATAAACAGTTCTAAATTGATACAGTCTGAATCTCAGTTCCGTTCCAAGATGGCGGATGATGACGTCAGACGAAGGCTAACACAAAATGTCCAGAATTTTCACTGTAAAGCACAATTTGTATTGTTCTGTTCCGATTTAGAAGTAATTTCATCAAATGTCTTTGTCCAAAGCCAGTAGTGTTGTTCTCCAGGGAAAATAATTATTTAGAAAGTAGATAAAGTACAGCTACCACCACTAACAATACACATGTTGATTTACATACGCACGAATGAACAACTCTTTCCAGCACAGGAATACCTTTTCCTTAAGGTATTAGAAACTCTACAAGATGTTATGATGTGACTCTCAACTATGACTGACTACGACTATGACTGCCCTTTCTTACAGATAACTAAGCATATAAAAGAAACTAATACGTCGTTTCATGTACACACGCACGAAGCACACGTGTGATTTCGCAATCCATCAGGACATTACGAAAGCCTGAACAAGTATCAGCCAATCATTTACATAGCTACTGCTGAATGTTTACTTGCGACGAATTTACTATCATACAAAGCTCGTGCTTACACGAGTCACATTTACGTTTTAAATACGATGTTTCTGACAAACTATTAGACCTTGCTAACATAATCATCACCATATTAATAATAACATTTAGTGATATAAAAATAAAATAAAAATGAAACAAAGAATTAGAAGAATTTAAATTTTAACACATGTAATTTAACTACAGGGTCGTAACAACAGCATGTGGTATGTTTAATTTTCATACCTTTTTCTTTTCATTCAAATTCGCGTGCATTTATTAACTTAAAAAAAGTGACTTAATTATAATTAACTGTTGAGATTTTTTCGATGATTTAGCGGTTTGTTTTGATTCTTTAATTGGAGACATCAATGAATAGCCGTGTTATTAGTGGGCATGGCTATTAGTAATGTGCTAATTATTGTTTCAAAAAATTCGGATTATTTTAATACAAATTTACATTCTGTGGTAAATTTGATTTCTTTTTATTGAAATTAGCGTGCATTCATTAACTTAATAAAAGCAACTTTAATTATAATTCAATGACATTTTTGGGGGCGACTTAGCATTGTGCTGGTATCTTCTTTAATTGCAGAGATCAATGAATAATCAGGTGATTAGTGGTAATGACCATTAGCAATGTGATAATTGTTTTAAAAATGCATGATTTGGGGTCGAATTGTCCCTTGGCTGGGGTTAAAATGACTTGGGGTCTAAATGACTTGGGTATATTCTTGGGGGTCGACATGTCTCGCTCCCTTTCTTGAGAAATTGCGCTCAACAACTTGGAATTTCAAATTGTTGCGCTATTTCTCGAGAAATTGCATGGTCATTGGATCCAACTTGGAATAGGTCATTTCTCGAAAGCTGAATGCAGCAACTTGGAATTCCAAATTCTCATAGGTACTAATCGTTGTGTGTTTGGATGTGTGTTCTGTACTTTGAAATTACATTAAGTGTAAGAATGAAGAGTCTGTATAGGTACTAATCCGCTATCTAATTATTTTATATTAGTTTTTGTATATATATATATATATATATATATATATATATGTGTGCGTGTGTGTCTGTGTGTGATTTGGATTTTTAACGAAACTTTAAAAAATTGTCAGCCATATCGCTTTGATATATGCAGTGTGGAAGTTTATAGTCATGTATAGCACTGGGACATTATGCCGCAGACATGCAGCATCATGTCCCACCCAGGCACAATGTCCTTCCTGACACCCATCTTCGCTAGCCAATGTTCCGATAACCCTATCTACACTTTGGCAGATGGAGTCGCTATATTGGTGCTTTATCTTGGCGACATCTATTGGATTTCATGTGTTGCCTCCCTTAGCAGTGTTTTATCTACTCATGCGTCATGCGTCAAATACGCAGAATTTTCCGATTTGACGCACAAAAGTCGTCACTGGTACCTAAATTCACGCACCCCAATGTTATGTTTTGCTGATTAACACAAAATAAAGGTTTGGTCAAAAAAATCGTCACTGGTACGTAAATTGACGCACCTAATGTTACGTTTTTGCTGATTAACACAACAGTGTGGAGCCTGTAACTGTCACATTATTCGTAGCAACAGGATGTTAGATCCATAAAAATAAATTACCACACACAAGAAAGAGGCCAAAAATAAACGCGTGATTTTACAGTGATTCTCACGAGAAACTATTATTTCATGCGCATCCTTGTCGCGCAAAGAAACAACAATTTCCATTTGCTCAATTGTATGTCTTGCGTTGTTCCAAGATACTATCAGAGTTAAAATGAAAATGGCGTCCAAGGTAAAAAAAATTAAAATAGATCCGAAACAAACGAAATTATGATTTGGACCGCATTTTTACAACCGACCGTTGATAAAAGTATTGTTATCGAACCAGTGGAGCCTTCATCATCTAAAGATGAGGGAACAGTTACTCGTAAGATAAAACGTAATTTTGTGCAGCAATGGTTGAAAATATACAGCTGGCTACGTTTTCAAAAAGACGTTAAGTCGAGTGAAGAATGTGACAGTGAAGACGTCTTTATGTTTTGCCATATATGTACTGAGGCTAAAATAAACCTCGATGACCAAATGTGCAAAAAACAATACCTTTCAGAACAGTAAACTGGAAAGGCATGCTGGGTTGCCTAAAAACAAACTGCTGATTGAAGGTTCACAACACCAAGCAGATTTTAATGCAGTTTTACAAACAAGACATAGCAGCGAAAGTGCTACTTAAGTGTGTACATTGGCTGAGTGTGAAAGACATACCTTTTTTTTTAAATCCAAATTCTTCTTAATTTAATACACGACTTAACGGCTAAAGAAATTGATGCTATTGGCATTTTGAAGAATTCCGCCGCTCAATATGACTTGGCTACTACCTGTTCAGATTTACTGGAGAGCCTATCAAACGTTGTTGAGGATAGTCTTATACGTGACCTGCAAAATTCGTCATTTGTGACAGCAATGGCAGTTGAAAGTACTGACATAGGCAACAATAAACGCCTTGTCATATATGCTCAGATTATTTCTGATGACATGAAACCATCAACAAAATTTTTAACAAATACAGAATGTTCAGATGCTTCTGGCAAAGGAATTGCCTTATTGGCTTTAGTCACATTATATAACTTAAACTAATATTTTTGTTGTGTATTTAAACAATATAATTATTTTTTTAAAAACCTACTGAAGACTGATCATCGGTTTGAATAGGACTCATAAGTTTGGATTTTGACTCACTGTTTTTTGCCTTGACGAGTCAAATGACTTACATGAAGCCATTTGTAGATAAAACACTGCCTTAGTATATAATGCCAACTAAAATTGACCTAAAAGGAATACTTTGTAAGTTTAACATTTAAAGTATGACATTGTACCAGAGGGAAGCCATTACAGGTGCATTTAAGTGAAAGGTATTTGTGCAAACAGGGACCGACACTTGAAAATTGCTTATTTATCTGTCCCATTCAAGCTGTGTGCTCCCCTTTGTCTCGATCGTGTAGGAACAGTGCTCAAATTTGAACAACTTAATTTTGATTGGATGCGGTGGATTGCCACAGGATCGAATGAACTTCCCAGACCCAAAGCTCAGAAATATCTGCTTGATACGCCAAGGTGTAGATAGGGTTATCGGAACCTTGGCTAGCGAAGATGCCTGACACCTGGACGACAAGTCCTAACACTAACCTCTTAAAGCTGAGCACCAAGCGAGGCAGTTGCTAGTAATATTTTTATAAGTCATTGGTATAACTCGACCGAAGTTTAAACCCGCGTCCTCCTGCATCCGAGGTGAAAGCTCTAACCATTGAGGCCACCAGAGTGGTTGTAAAATTTGTTCTTGAAATATGTTTAAAAACTATGTAAAAAAATATTTAAATTTTGATTTATTTCTTATTCTTTATTTATTTATTTATTATTTAGGCAATGTATTATAGTTTTAACCAGTGTGATTCTGAATTGCTGGAAAAGAGTGAATCAATACCTTTTGCTTAAGAATGTTGCACAGAACTATGTGTAAAAAATAGATATTCACTGAAGAAAATTTTCATATTTTCACAATAATGAAGGTTACACCTAGCTGCTCAGTGATGTCTAAGGAAACATTCAGACATTAGGCCTAAAAGATTAGCTTGAATGTAGGATTCTGAGGAAAGATCTAATGTGACCATTGAAAAAAATTCACAAATATGAATCCTACGACAAATTGTTGCCTGTTGTCTTACACAGAGTCATGTCATGAAAAGTATATTTGAAATGTATTAAAGATCTAAAGGGATTATTACTGTCCACCAAAGAGTTATATATCACAGTCACGATGATTTTTTCAAAGTTGTTCCATGATGCCTGCATGCCATTTTTGGAAATTTACTCATTTAAAGGTATGAAAGGGATTTGTTGCCGAGAAAGAATATTTAGAAGATATAAGAGATCAAAAGGGATTTTCACTAGTGCCCTATAAAATTATATTTCACTGCTAAGGGGTTATTCCAAGTTGTTGCAGTTTGCTTTCATGTCATATTTTGGAATTTAGTCCTAAAACGACTATTTTAAATGCAGGAAAGGTCTGGGGGGGGGATGTCTTGCATTAAACAAATAAAGTGAATATTTGGAAGATATTAAAGGTTAAATGATCTTGTTACTATTGGTCCATAGAAGTTGTTGGGGTTATTCAAAGTTATTGCATGATGCATGTATGTAATAGTTTGTAATTTAGTCCTAGAACGATTGATTTAAAGGTTGGAAGGGTCTTGTTGGGAGATGTAGCACAAACAATGAATATTTCGAACATATTAAAAATCTCAAGGGACTGCTACTATTGTCCTGTAGGTTTATATCTCACAGTCTAAGGTGCTTTCCAAGTTGTTGCATTATGCCTGCATGCCTTTTTGGGGAATTTAGTCCAATCTACTGTATGATGTATACAAGCTATTTTATTTTATGGTAGGAAAGGCCTTCAAACTGGGTGTTACAGAAACAGTATTTGTAAGATATTAAAGGTCTGTAAGTGTTGCTACTATTGCCCCATGGAGTTATATTTCACTATGGGGGTTATTCCGTATTAATGGTCTGTAGGTGTTGTTACTATTGTCCTAAAGAGTCGTTTTTCACTAATGTGGTTATTCCATTTTAAAACTCTGTAAGTGGTATTACTATTGCCCCATGGACTTAGAGTTCACTATGGAGTTTACTCCTTATTAAAGGTCTGTAGGTGCTGCTAATATTGACCCAAAGACTAATATTTCACTCTGGCAGTTATTATAAGTTGATGCATGCCATGTTTTAAACTTTAGTCCAAGAAGGACAAACTTAAATGTAGGAAAGGTCTTGAATGGCATTGTTGCATAAAATAAATATTTGAAAG